>CAUYQG010248684.1:0-35810 GCA_963574415.1 Tarsius wallacei
GGGGGAAGCTGTGATTCAGAATTTATCTGCTGATTCCAGCATCCACTAACAGGTGTATGGGCACACTGGAACCTATTTCCCAATGCCTTACAATCTGTCTGTGCAGCAGGATGTAGGTTTGGTCCCTGGAACAAAAGGAGGTATGAAAGAGGAAAATAATGGAGGAAGCGGAGATCAATAGGAAGTTAGAAAGAGAGAATTGTGAGAGGGAAAACAGACATACATACCAACTAACAGGTGGAAAAGAGACACAAGGCCAGAGAGAAGTGAAAAAGACACACAAGGAAAATTTCCTAAAGCATACCGGTAACCACACAAGACAGGCCAATAAAATCATGCTTTTTGATGCATTTTCCCCAACACAAACAGATAATGTAAGTCAAAAAGCAAACAAAAGTATGCAAAACAAACAGTCAAAATGGTAAAATCAAAAGTCAAAATAAGAAATCAGACTAGCTCTGAAATCTTTCCTGAGTGTCTTAAGTCTCTTCAGCTCTGATCTCCAGTCTCTCCCCTTTGCTTTCATTGCAGGCACCTAGATTTACTCGCGGCTTAGGTTTGTTCTCTTAGCCTGCTGACTGAGAGGTCTGCCACACTTAATTGCCTGCATCTGATTCAGCGTAGGGGAGGGGATTTGTCTCCTGTTTAACGACATTACCTTGGGTACCAAGGTGGAGACTGCTCGTAGGTGAGTGGAGCAATGCAATCTCTGCCTGGAAAATGGCTGAGGTGGGCAGCTACTCTTTCACGAATCATTTCTTTCCACTCATCTGGGTCCCTGGGCAATCCACTATGATGGGCTGTGGTGGCATGCAAGGCACCAGGAATCAGCTGCTCAGCTGGGCACTGGATCTGGTGTGCCACCAGCAGGCTGGGGTGGAGGAGGGAGTCAGGAGTTCCCTCCTCTGGAGCTGAGAGCCAACGATCAGCACCTCCTTAAGATATGCTGTTCCCTTACACAAGCATGCGGTCATATGCTGGGTGCCTCAGCCAGGGTGGTCCCAGAGCTCCAGAGCTCCAAAGGGCAGGTGGTGAGTGGTGATAGTGGCTTTGGGCCCCTCACAGGGTACTTCAGTCAGAAATGGAGCTGGTATCTCTGAGCGGCAGGTGCCTAGAGTCTCCCTGGGTGACCAGCAGCTTGGTGCTAGGTGCTGGGTGAGACAATGTAGCCAGGGAGGGAGCCAAGATTCGAGATTCCTGCACAGCTGGCAGGAGTCACGTATAGTGGAGCAGCAGCAGCTGGAGGGGCCGCAATATCCAGCCCTGCATGGGACTGAGGGTCCCCGGGCCTCAGACTGGTGTGGCTGGTGGTGGGCAGGGGGGTGGGGGAAGGAAAGTAAGAATCTTTTGGGGAACTCACGTTTGGAGAATCTCACAATTCCACCTATGCCATTGCCATCTTACCAGAAACCCCTATTTAAATCTTATAAAATAATTTTCTAATGTGTGCTTTTGCAAGCTGTAATGATTTACCCTCAAAAATTGTTTTTAAAAAAGTCAGGCACTAAATTGTTGATTGCTAGTCTGTACAGCTTGATAATTTGTCCTTTGTGGATCATTCAAAGCTTTTATAGATTTAAGAAAAGCCAGAAAAAGCTATATATCCATCCAGATTACCCCAGTGTGTAAATTACAACAGGGAGTAAATTAAGTATGTTGAGCAGAGCATTAACTCCTTCTGGCCACAGGGGTGTCATTGAGGAAATTACTGCTCCAGCATAGTATATAGCACCACTGGGATCAAAAAGAGTTAGAAAATCTCCCCAATTTACAAAATTAACTTTCTATTAGTGATTTATATAGACAATATTGCTAATTTTCATTTTTTAATGTTCTATTAGATGGTAAGGGCTTGCTAGTATTTTTCTTTTGGTTTACATGAAAGGTTAAGTTTTTAGTCAAATCCAAAATTGTTCACACTAGGAATGAAGAAACATCAATTCCTCCAGGTAAATGGACACTATTTTTAAAAATATGAGAGACATCCCTTGATTAAATAATTTTGGTAAACAATGTTACAAAAAGTTAAGCAGATATTTTTAATGAACAAATTGACACTCTTTAGCAAAGCAAAATGAATTGTTTTCCAGAAGTGAAATGTAACATTTCTCAAACATAGATGACCAAGTTATTCTTTTTTTATTTAAATAAAACATTCATTAACATCTTGTTGAATGCTGGGTCTTAAGAAAAAAACTAGTCCTATCTGTCATAAAATTTTTGTTTTTTCAAATCATTTTTCACTTTCAAAGCATAGTCACAAAGTGTTACAGCAGCCATATAGCAAAGACAGTGCTCAAATTGTCATTGCCATTCACAGATGGAGAGAATAACCTCAACTTGTTTGATATCTTGACAAAATTCATACAAACAAATATGAAAAATAGAATGATAGACTCCTGATTCCTAATACCTTTCAGATATATTGGTAACATGTATTTTAAAAGCTTCCCTTATGTAACTTTTATTATTTTAGATAATAAAATATTAAAAAGTTCATTTTTATACCTTGAGGTTGTATTTTAATTCCTATTTAAAAGTTCTAATATGCTCAAAATGACATCTTCTAAAGACTGAAAATCTGTAAGACTAAAAGATATGACCTTCGACATATTAGAACACATTTTCAAACAGAAACTAAAATACGAGGGGGACTCCCAAAAAACCCGGAATTAATTTTTAAAGGGTGGGCCACTTGTGGTAAAGGCTTCTCCCACTAGGTAAGTGTTCTAGGAACCCATCAGCATCAGTATGCCAACTAGCATTGTTGTGAAAGGTTGTGCTCGGCTTCAGTGGTTTTTGTTTGTTTGTTTGTTTTGAGATTCTTTCAAGACATTTGCCTATTTCATGGCAGATGATTTGCAAGTACACCTGCCCACACTGAACTGAGTGTCTAGCAGTTTTTTACCCAAACTGCATAACCCCCATGCCCCACCCTTCCTAGTCACCCAATCTTACCCCGAGCAACTATTTTTTTTTTTTATTTCCCCAGATGAAAAAGTCCTAAAAGGGTAGCATGTTGTCAATATGGAAGAGGTGAAACAAAAAATGGCAGCAGCACTAAAAGACATTAAAATTGACAATTTCAAAAACTGTTTTGAACAGTGGAAGAAGCGTCTCAATAGGTGTATTGCATCAAACAGACAGTATTTTGAAGGAGACTGAAGTTTAGACATGTAAGAATAAATACACAGTTTTTTAATACATAAATTCCATTTTTTGGAGTCCCCCCATAGAATCCCAGGATAAACAAATAAGATTTGTAATATTTTGTTGTACATAATTATTTTATGTACATAACTTTATTATGTATAACATAATAAAAATGAAATCAAGAAAGTATTAAGTTATAAATAGAGAAAAATTGAGAAATGCAAATGTACTTGAGGGAATATAAATTATTAAGTTGGAAGCAATTCAAATTTAAAAGTACAGTGGTAGCCAGGCATAATGGAGAATGCCTGTAGTCTCAGCTACCCGGGAGGCTGAAGCAGGAGTATTGCTTGAGGCCAACCTGTGCAACATAATAAGACCTTGTATTTAGAAAAAAAAAAATTACAGCTGTAAAAACCTTGAAAAGTAGTCTGTCACCTTTCATTAGCAAATGCTCATTATATTATTTACTAAATAAATGTTCATATAATGTTCATATTGTAGTAGTTGAAAAGCAGATAAGAAAACAAGATTCGTAAATAGGATTTATTCATTTGAGACATAGTTCTGAGCACCAACTATGGCCCTGTACAATTTAGTCATAAAATACTAAAATATATAAGACACAGTTTCTGCTCTCATAGAATTTATAGACTACTGGAAGAGACTGAATCACAAATAGAAGAAAGTTGAAAAATGCACATGTATTTCAGGGAATATAAATAATTAAACTGGAAAATTCACATAAAAGAGTATAGCTGTAAAAGACTAGAATAGTAAGTTATGTAAGTTTCAAATTCCATGCTAGAAAGTTTCAAATATAGGCTCTGAGAAACCACTGAAGGTTTCTAAGTAGAAAATTCTGGTAAACCCAGCAGACAACTCTCTTTCCTTCCATTAATGTATTGGGTTAAATAGGTCTATCTCAAGCAACTTATTTGGTAAAAACTTGAAGGATAAGTAAAACATATTTTCTATTGCTATACAGATTACCCTACAGTAGGAAATGCACTACATGTACACAGAAAAGCATCCAAAAACAAGTCCTAAAGGGATTGAATATTACACCTGATCTAAGACCAGGAAAGATTACATGGAGAAAGTAGAGATGGAGAATATCATCAGATTTCAAGTCAGAAAATAAACTTTCAAGTAGCACTTATTATGGAAGTAAGGGCTTAAATACTGGAAAGCCCCAAGTCAGTTCATGGAAGGGGATAGTTGAAGACAAGACCACAAAGAGAAATTGAGTCACTGTAAAAGGCTTTGACTTTCAGCATAACTCTATAATCATTGTGTAGCAAAGGAAAGCCATGGTAGTCACTGAAGTTTCATGATTAGGAGAATTGTAAATGGGTTTAAGATTCATGAATGGACTGGATGTTCCTGCCCCACCCTCCAAATTCATATGGCTATGTCCTAACCCCAATGTGATGGTATTAGGAGGTGGGCCTTTTGGGAGGTGATTTGGTCATGAACGTGCAGCCTTCATGAACGGGATTAGTGTTCTTATAAGAAGAGGCAAGAGAGCTAGCTTGAATTCCTTCATGTTAGGACACAAAGAGAAACAGGCAATCTGCAACCCAAAAGAGATCTTTTACCAGAACCCAAACTATATTGGCAACCTGATATCAGACCTCCAACCTCCAGAACTGTGAGAAATAAATTTCTGTTCGCTGATCGTTACCCAGTCTATGGTATTCTGTTGTGACAGCCCATGCTAAGACAATTAATATCTCCCTAGTAGGGTTGCTGTGAAGAATAAATAACTTAATACAGGTAAACAGCTTAGAACACTGCTTGGCATGTTAGATGTGGTATCTAAAAATTAAATTTTTAATTAAATATTTAAATGTAGTTAAATGTTTTAATTAATTTTTAAATAGGTATTTTCAACATTTTTTGTTTTTTATTCTAATCTTCATACAAACTTTACTTTTATTTTGACAAACTTTAATTCTTTTTGTATGTAGGAAAATTTCTTTTGATTATAGAAAGATAGTATCAGTCTCAATAAAAACTTAACTTTTTTGTTTATAACTATCTATCTTTTAGAACATCTGGATTTCTGACTTAGTTAAAAAGAATCTCCACCCCTAGACTGTGTGAGTTGTTTTTCTTTACTAAAGATACTTTTGTTATTGTTGTTTTATATTTTGCATTTATGTCTTTAAACATGATAGGAAAGTAGGTTTATTTTCTTCCAAATGGAGATAACAGTTGTGCCAGTATCCTATCATTATATATCTCATTTTTTCTCTTTGAATCAATACAGTACTATTGTCATATATTACATGCACATATAGGGAAAGAGGCTGAATTGTCTTTTCTATTCTTTCAATCAAGATTCTGTTCTCATGCTAATAATGTATGGATTTTATTAAAGGGGATTATAGATCTTTCAAATACCTAGAAAAGTTTTTTTTTTACATTTTCCTTTTCATTCTCCTTTTAGTACAGCATTTGTCCCTTTAGTATACCAAATTTAAAATTATTTTGATCACAAATATAATCATTTTGGTGACTTCAAATTAGAATTGCATATGATCATAGGTTAATTTAGGAAGAAATGACATGCTATACAATTAAACCTTTTGCTTTGTGAACATACATATCTTTCCAGTTCTTTAAGTCCTTGTTAACTTACTTCAATATAAATTTATGATTTTAAAATATAAATTCCGTTAACTATGGAGAGTGAAATAGGTTTTTGCCTTCCCATTTCCAAGTACTTATCGTTGGTATGAATGAAATGTATTCATGTTTGTATATTGTATATTATAATATTGCGTATTAAATAGGCTGGGCTTAATTGAGTGGTTCTTTTGCATGGCACAGCTGCACTTACGCATGGTTGCAGTCACCTAGGAGGTTCTGCTTCAGGGAGGTGGCTTCTCAAAATCTCTCTCTTTTTTTTTTTCTGTATTTCAATAGATTTAAGGGGTACAAATAGTTTTTGGTATGGGCTTCAAGTGTACCCACAACCTACACCAGTGCACACTATACCCAACAGGTGATTTTTTTGTCCCTCTTCTCCTTTCCCTCCTCCCCTCTGAGCCTCCAGTGTCCATTATACTATTCTTTATATCTTTGCAGATCCTTAGTTTAGTTACCACTTATAAGTGAGAACACGTGTTGTTTGGTTTTCTGTTCCCGAATTAGTTCACATAGGATGATGTTCTCCAATTCCATCCAAGTTGCTGCAAAAAACATTTCATTCTTTTTGATGGATGAATAATATTTCATTTTGTATACACACACCATATTTTCATTATCCACTGATTCATTGATGAACATTTAGGTTGATTGCTCATCTTTGAGATTGTGAATTGGGCTGCGACATGTGGGAGCAGATGTCTTTTTTTACACAACCACCCCTGTTCCTTTGGGTAGATACCTGGTGGTGGGATTGTTGAATCAAATGGTAGATCTACTTTTAGTTCTTTGGGAACTCTCCATACCAAGTTCCACAAAGGCGGCATTGTTTTATACTCCCACAACAGTGTATAAGTTTTCGCTTTTCTCTGCATCTGCACCAGCATCTATTGTGTTTGTTTGTTTTTATAGTGGTCATGCTGACTGATATAGGGTAGTATTTTATTGTGGTTGATTTGTAGTTCCCTGATGATCAGTAATGTTGAGCATTTTTAAAATATGTTTGCTGGTCATTTGTATATCTTCTTTTGAGAGATGTCTGTTCATGGCATTTGCCCAGTTTTTAATGGGGCTATGTGCTTCTTTCATGTTCATTTGTTTGAGTTCTTTGTTGATTTTGGATATTGATCCTTTGCCAGATGTATAGTTTACTAATATCTTCTCCCATTCAGTAGGTTGCCTATTTTCTCTGTTGATTATTTCTTTTGCTGTGCAGAAGTTTTTTAGTTTAAGTCCCACTTGTTTATTTTTGTTTTTGTTGCATTTGCTTTTGGGGTTTTAGTCATAAATTATTTGCCTCGGCTGATGTCCAGAAGAGTTTTTTCCAGGTTTTCTTCTAGGATGTTTATGATTTCTGGTCTGACATTTAAGTCTTTAATCCATCTTGAGTTAATTTTTGTATTTAGGGAAAGCTAAGGATCAAGTTTCATTTTTCTGCAAATAATTTTTCCAGCAGTATTTGTTGAATAGGTTTTCCTTTGCCCAGTGTATGTTTTTGTCTGCTTGTCAAAGATCAGTCGGTTGTAAGTATTTGGGTTTACTTCTGGATTCTCCATTCCATTGGTTCATTTGTCTACTCTTGTACCAGTACCATCAGTACCATGCTGTTTTGGTAACTATAGCCTTGTAGTATAATTTGAAGTCAGGTAATGTGATGCCTCTGACTTTGTTCATTTTCTTTAGGATTTCGGTGACTATTTTGACTCTTTTTTGATTCTATATGAATTTTAGGATTGTTTTTCCTAATTCTGTGAAAAATGATGTTGGTAGTTTGATAGGGATTATGTTGAATCTGTAGATTACTTTGGGTATTATGGTCACAAAATCTTTTCTTAAGTATAGAAGATTTTGGTTTCAGTCTCTTATCTGTGTGATTTTTTAAAAAACTAGATGTGTTCTAGTTTTACAATCATATCATTAGCAAAACAAAACATCTCTCTTCTTTTACAATGATTATTCCAATTCTACACTTTTTTCTCATGCCAAATCCACTGTTACCTCAAAGATAATTTTAAACATTAATGAAGTTAGAGCCCACTCTTTCCAAACTCTGATTTTAGCGGCATGCTTTTAGTGTTACATTATTTAGAATATTATAATATATAATTCTTAGCAAACTTAAGCAACTTGCTTCTATTGCTGTTTTTAAGGGGGGTTGTATAATAAAAGTTGTTATCTATAACAATTCCTCTTTCAGTCTTTATTTATATTATCATGTAATTTTAATTTTGTTGTAAGAAACTTTTAATTATATTTTCTAATATCAAACTACATTTATATCACTGAATTAAATCTCTTAGCTCATAATACCAGTGTTATGGTTTGAATTCTGTTTCCCCAAAATATACATTAAAGTTCTAACCCAAATACCTTTGGATTTGTGCTTACTTGGAAATAGTCTTTGCAAACCTAACAAAGTAAAAATGAGGTCATCAGGGTAACCCTAATCCAATCTCACTGATGTCTTTATAAAATAAGTAGGAGAGAGAGACATAGACACACAGAAAGAACACCATGTGAAGATAGGCAGAGATTGGAGTGATGTATTTATAATCTAAGGAATGACAAGGACTGCTGGCAATACCAGAAACTAAGAAAAAGACACATAACGCATTCTTCCCTAGAGCTTTCAGAAGAACATGTCCCTGCCAATACCTTGATTTCAGACTTCTAGCCTCCAACTCAAAGAGAATAAATTTCTGTTATATAAAGCTATGTGGTTTATGGTATTTTGTTATGATAATCCTAGGAAACTAATGCGCCATCATTTGATATGTTGCTGGATTCTACTTTAAGTATTTTATCAATTATTGCAATGTAAAATATGATTATCTTAAAATTTGTTATACTATTGATTATATATGATTTTGGTGTTAAAGTTATTCTAATCTGTTAAAATTAACTATAGAGATTTCCATTTTTTTCTATGGTCTGAGACAGTTTAACCACTGTTTTCTTTAAAAGTTAAATAGACTGGTGTTCTGGAATTATTAAGTTCCTTTAAGTTTTCAAATTTGTTTTCAGAGTTTCCACATAATTACTCACTTCTATTTCTGAGTTTGGTTCCTTTCACATTCCTAACTTGTCTATTCTTATTCACTCCTCTTTATATAGGTTTTCTTCTTAGTGAGGGAGAGGGGTTCCCAGAGGGTTGGACAGCTCCCCAAAAGGGAAACATAGGCTGGTAGAGTCCCCTGGATACAGCCATGGAAGGGAGATTTAAGGCAGCTCGAGAAAGGCATCACAAGTTGCAAGGTCCCCTGAGTCAAATGTCTCTAGGATTCCACCTGCCAGCATCTAATATTATTTTTAACCAGCTCAATATTGCTGTATAAAATCCCACCAAAACTTATAACAACAAAACTTAAGATAAACGTCATTTATTTATTTTCTGATTCTGGGAGTTGACAATTTAGGCTGCTCAGCTGGGTCCACCTGTGTGTCAGTTGCCACCTCGGCCTCTCTGCTTCTAGGATGGGGCTGGTTATGGGCTGGGGTGATAGGAGTGACTGGGCCACGTCATTATCCAACAGAGTAGCCTAGGCTCATCCTCATGGTGTCTCAGGGCACCAAGAAAAAGCTCCAACAAGCAGGCTTTTCAAGCTTCCCTTCATGTCACTTTTGCTAATGTTCCATTAGCCAAAGCTACTCACTGAAAATAGTTCAGTCCTCTTTTGATGAGCAGCACTGTTGGTTCCATGTTTTTGCTATTGTGAACAATGCTGTGATAAACATATGTGTGCAGGTATCTTTTTTATAGAGTGATTTGAGTTCTTCTGGGTATATTCGCAGTAGGGGGACTGCAGGGTTGTTTGGAAAATCTGGATTTAAAAAATGTGGTACATATACACAATGACATATTATGCAGCCATAAAGAAGAACAGAATAATGAACTTCGCAGCAACCTAGATGGACTTAGTGTCTATAATACTGAGTGATCTTTCACAGAAACAAAGAACTGAGTATCACAAGCTCTCACTTATAAGCGGACCTTGTACAACTATCATAATACTATAAGAAAAGGATTGGCAGTAGTGGGAATCTGCCTGGAGAAGGAGGGACACACCTCATCAACAAGGGTACCTGCATAATGAATATTTGTACAACTAACCCTGAATTGTACCCCACATCTTTAAAATAAAAAAGTTAAAAGTTAAAAAAAAATAGTTCAGACAGAATAAACAAACCCCACCAATGTGCACAAATAAAAGAAAGGGGAAAGTTTGTGACCCTTTATGCAACCAACCACGTGGTATACCTTTTAAAGGATAGAATATGTATTGGAGGTCCTGCAAAGTTTGATCCTGGGTCAAGAATGCTTAGAACATACAGCAGGATCTTTCTGCATCTGGATGAATCATAATTTTCAAGGAGAAAAAGGGGAAAATGCCTATCTTCTAGTATAACAGGGAAGAAGTAATAGGTGAAGAAATAATTTTCCTCATTTCCTCACATAGAATAATGAGGAGTTCTCTAACCTCTAAGAAAATTAGAAGAGTGAAACTACCTTCTCTTTTTAATTAACTTAGTTTTTAGCTGAGTTGTTTAAAAGAGCAGGAAAATTGGAAGAGTGGAAAGCAACCTCTTTTTTAATTAACTCACCTTTATTCTGAGTTGGTTATAAGGGCAAGTGCTTTTTTTTTTGGCAGTCTCAGCTTATTTGAGAATAGTTGCAGAGTGGCTATGTTGAAAATCTGACATGCAAGGACAGAAGTAAGGCCACTGCAAGGTTGACGTGGCCTATGGGATGGCATATGAATAGAGAATAGAATTGTTTGGGAATACAGAAAATGCCCTTGAGATTTGACCAGACTTGGGACTTATATATTAGGATTTTCCTCAAACCTATTTCTCTAAATGTGTATCTCACTTTTATAACTTGAAGGAAAGCCTTAAGAACCAGCTCGATGTGTATACCCTGAAAATTAGTCATCACAGATTGCTTAAAAAGCGGAGATCACAAGGATTTTTAAACAGTTAATTTATTTAGAAAACATTGCCTTAAACAAATATTGCTCTATTATAAAAAGCACAAATTGTAAAAACTTTTAGGAACTTTAATATATTCATATGAATATTTTGATACATATTGAACCTCAATTTCTTTTAGGCAATTCCTAATATTTCCTCTGACCATGCTGCTAATAAAAGTTGCCAGTCCTAATACTTCACCCTAGCAGACCCTAGCAGTCACAGAGATGAGACCCAAGTGGCTCACATCCTGTTATCCAATCCTGTTGGCTATGGGAAATGGTTCAAGGAGAGAGACTACTCAAGGAAAGAGAGTTTCCATCCTTGCTTTCTTAAACTGGAAAAATGAGCCTATAAGACAGGCGCGATGGCTCAGCCTGTAATCCCAGCGCTTTGGGAGGCCGAGGTGAGTGGATTGCCTGAGCCCGCTGGTTCGAGACCCGCCTGGGCAACTCGGTGAGACCTCATCTCTACCATAAATCAAAAAAATCAGCCAGGCGTGGTAGCGCGCGCCTGTAATTCCGGCTAGGCGGAAGGCTGAGGCGGAAGGATCGTCGGGGCCCAGAGGGTGGAGGCTGCGGTGGCCGAGAGCGGCCACTGCACTCCAGTCTGGGCGACAGAGTGAGACTCTGACTCAAAAAAAAAAAAAAAGAATGAGCCTATAGATTTCGAGAATAGGTCCTTCTGAGGTCATATAAGAAAAGCCAATTAGTGACAATGAACCCAATTGGATAGAATCAGCAGGTTTAGGAGACGCTGAGAAACCCCTATCTAGATCTCTCTCTTCTTTTCTATAGCCTGGTTTCTGGTGACTAGTTAGAAGACAGAAAATTCTCCTGGTTTGCTTAACTAGTTCAAGATCTTTCGTAGGCGACTGAATTACCCTGAGTAGGACAACGTACTTGTCAGCATGCTTTACACGTTTAAAAAAAAAAAATTATACATTTTTCCTTTCCGGGGGAGTAATTTGCTGTTGTTAAATCTATTTCCATTTACTTGGTGTTGTTTCCTTTCTAAATTGGGAAAAAGCTCCTGCACTTTACATTTCAGGATCTGCAGGAGAGCTGCATTGACATAAGCCCCTGCTGCCTGCTAAAAATCAACAGCAGATGAGGACTTTCTATAGAATACTTGTTTTCAAAGATGGTTGTTTATTGTTAATTTTTCTGCCCTTTCACAAGAATGAAAAAAATGCAATACTGTCTCTGTGGGAGTTTACCCCTTTGGGGGAGTTGCTTTTATTTTGTGGGAATTTGTCTCAGGGAGATTTTATATTTAAAAATTAAGGCAGGTTGTAAATCTGCCAAAAGCCCAGATTACAACTACTAACATTTCAGAGAGGCAGTTGGGGAAGTTTCTCAAATATTGTGAACTAGTTTATTTCATTTGGCATATTGTTTTTCAAACAAATACAATCTAAAAAAATTCAATTGCATATTTGTATTGGAGAATTTAATTTTTCCCAGTTTTGAAATTTTCTTACATAATATTATTCATTGTATCATTGGTGCATTAAGTTACTCTGTGGCCTTAAAGGTAGACAGCTGCAGGTTTTATTTCTTTAATGGTTGTATAAGTATTATAATTGTTTTCACAAAGTATATATGTATAGCATATTTTATTCTATTCAAAAATGAGTGCATTTTTTGTTCATCATTTGTTTGAACAACTCTGGGGCTTTAACAAAAAAGGCAAGAATTTTAATGACATTAGGTGCGATAATCAAAAGTAACAACAACAATTCCCTCATCTTTGGCCTGCTATGATTGACTCTGGAGGATACAAGTTTTATGTGAAGATTTCACGAGCATCTTATTGCCAAGTAGGATTTTCTAGATATGAGTTATTTGTAAATTTAATAGCTTTTTCATATTAAATGTATTATTTGTTTACATTCTTAATAGGCTTTGTGGAAGTAGTGGAAATATTAAATTGGGGTAATAGGTATCTGTACTTACCCAAAGTCCTTTGAGAAAGTAGAAGCAGGTTAAAGTATTAATCAGGAAATGGATACTAAAACAACCTGTTTGTCACAAGTTTGGTCTATTATTTCCAAAAGTAAGTCTTTTTCCCTTAAGTGTTGTTTTGCATCCCCATGGAACAAGTACTTTATTTTGAAGTTCTTTTCCCAGGGGTAAAATGACCTTTAAATCATTTCTTACAAAATGGGACAAAGATTCCCAGAAGGGTAGATTGGCACAGATTTGACAGTCATGTAGAAAGATGTTGCCTGCATCATCTGAAAATACAATGCAATTTGCCAATGATATCTTAGCTAGGGTTAATAGAAATTGCTATGTATTATTAAGCAAAGGAGAAACAATTAGCATTGGCACTGTCTATGGCAAAGAACTGAACAATGGCACAAAGAGAAAAAGGAAATAGATTCAAAAAGTAGGGCTCAGACAAAGGCACTTAAAAACACAGAAGGCAGAGGGAGAAAGAAGATATGAAAAAAGATTGTAGACAATACTTCTAAGGCTCATACTTGTCTAGATTTTCACTTTCAGTATTAGTCTCTAAGTGAATAAATCTACTTATAACACCAGGAGATCAATTGATGCCTTTGAATTAATTCTTACTTGTTTCAGTAAAGCAGTGGATGAATATTCTTCATTTTTTCAAAAAGCCTGTGTGATCTCCAATGATATATAGAGTTATACTTTTTTAAATCCAATTCTAGTATTCTTTTTCTGTTTTCAGTTTTAAGAATTAGATTTACTTCATAGAAAGAGACAAATTCTGAGAGGTGACCATGAAATATTGCAGTACAAGTTTTTTTTTTTTTTCTTGGTCATATGATATTCTCTCTGAGCTAATCAGAAGAGATATGCCCTTTCTCCTGGTTTTGCAAATCATGCTCCCTTAAGTTCCTTTGGGTCCCAGTCAGGTCACTAAAAGTTGTTCTAGTAAAAGAGATGTGTTTCTCACAAAAAGAGTATAATATGAAATCACAGGCTAGAAGAATGGATTTATGCACATTTCCACTGTAATGTGAAAATATACCTGACATCTCCTGCTCAGTTTGCAGTAATAAGGGTTTGATATTGGCCTTGCTCTTAGATATTCTGTGATCATTGGGCCACATTCTGTGATGGTCAATTTTAGGTGCCAACTTTACTAGATTTAGTGATACCCAGATAGCTGGCAAGGCATTATTTCTGGGTATGTCTGTGTGTAACAGTGTTTCCAGGAGAGATTAGCATTTGAGTCAGTGGACTGAGTAAGGAAGATCCACCCTAACACAACATGGATGGGCCCCATTAAATTAGCTAAGGGCCGAGATAAAACAAAAAAGGCAAAAGAAAAGCAAATTCTCTCTCTTTCAAAGATCAGGGACATGTGTTTCTCTTGCCCATGGACGTCAAAATTTCAAGTTTTCCAGCTTTTAGACTCAGATTTGTAACAGTTGCCAACAAGGTTCAGGCCTTCACCCTCAACTGAGAGTTATACCGCCAGTTGACTTTGCCAATTCTTGGACCTTCAATCTAGGACTGAGTCACATTAGCTTTTCTGGGTCTCCATCTTGTAGATGGCGTATTGTAGGATTTCTGAGCCTCTACAATCACATAAGCCAGTTCCACTAATAAATCCTCCCTTGTCCTCTATCTAGTACACATTCCAGTCTGTTTAAATGGAAATACAGAAAATAAAATCAAGATATGAGGGTCTGAGGAATTAGAGCCATTTAGCAAATGCACCTAATGTATCTCCTCTTTCTTAAATTGTCATGTCAACTAAATTGCCACTGCATTCTCCTGGACATATTATTTTTTATATTTTGTGTCTATGGATTAATTAAAGACAATCACTAATGACACATGTAGAATTTGAAAACTTCAGTATACTCTAATCACTTTTATTTTCATCTTATTTAAATAACTTAAAAACATAAGCTCCATGTGTTTTACAAATGGCTTTCTTCTACTTCCCATGCTGAGATGTTTTTCATGAGAATTCATAGTTTAAGAGCTAAGTTTACAGTAATTGACTCATTATATTTTTGTACCACAGAGACAAAAATGCAACTTTATTGTTCATATATGGCTCTTTTTTAGCAGTTCCTGAAGACAACATTATAACCACTGTCAGGAGGTTCGCCTTATAATAATCAACAATATTCCATAAGTGTTCAATTTCAAATTGTTTATGAAGTAATAAAATCAATGAGGTGATTTTAAGAAGCAAGGAGTTGCTATGACTACTGTTTTCAACATTAGATAATATTAACCACAAATTGATATCTTTTGTTATCCTCTTCATTTTGACCATATTGTCAGTGAAAACAGAATGACTGAACAAATATAAGAACATATATATAGATGAAGATTAATTTAGACAGATGCCTCCTGCCTTTCAGGACTGACTTGTGTTACTGGCCAAAATGTATATAGCAGGAATATCCCAGGGGCTGTAAGTTTTCATCAAAAGAAAGTTCTCACAGGAGAAGTGAGATTGCTAAGGTGAAGTAACATATTAAAGGGTCTAAAACCTTTAGCTTTTCATAGAAGCTCAACCCAGATAAAGGAGACAGAACCAGGGCATTTGTTACTGCTCCAGACTATCAATTGATCTTAATTTTTGGATTAGAAGACAAAAGAGAAGAAAAGAATCTGATTCAGTTAATGAAAAATAGACTCCAGTTATTTTAAAATAAGTTTCAAGTAGGATTTCTAGGGAGTGTTTACATCTAATATTAATAATAGTTTTAAAAGCAGTGTTTATATAAAAGCATATTAAAATAATATAGTAATATTATATTGTTTTCTAATTAAGACCCAAGATTTTTTTAAGTAATAAAAATTACCACCTCATGATTCTATAGTTACTTGTTCCTTTCTTCCCTTAATTTTAAGCATCCTTGGCTTCATTCAAAAACCCCAAATTAACAGACACATCCTAAGTCTTGTCATGTCCCAAAGACCCTCTAGATTCCAGTATCCTAGTATCCATTCTTTTCAAAGTCCACTGTGGTTATTCTTTCACTTTAATTAGACTTGTGATTTCTTGACCCTCCTATTTTCATTTCCTCTTTACTTACTATTTTCTTTTTATCTTCACTTCCTTCCTAAACCCTTTGATTCATCACCTCAACTACACCCTTCCCAATATCTTGATTTCCCTTGTTTTCTACTCCTTTCATAAAACCCAGCCCAGAAAACACTCTAGTCACAGAATCAATCCCAACCCCCTTCCATGATCTTCCACCTGGTCTCTTGAGTTCTACTGAAAAAACTGTACAAACACAAGATTTGGTGTTGTTAAAGCCAACAACTCAATTTTAATTAGTCTTTGCACACTATCAGTGCATCTGTGTTCATTACTTAACTCTCCAAAGGGAATTATTTCAAACCTTCTCTGTTCTTCTCAGATACTCCTACCAATACCACCTTATTTTCGCAGTATAATCTCACCTCCTATTTTTTGTCCTTTGTTATTAATTTGCTCATATTCTTGAAATCCTTCCTCTTTCTTGCTGGTAAGAATGGAAGATTAGAAGAAGCAGTCTAGCTCCTGCTGTTCTGCCTATGTTCTGGATCACATCCTTTCCTTACATTCTCACAGAATTCGTTCATTCAATTTTACTTCCTCCTACATCTCTAAAAACTCCCTGACTATTGCTGTTTCCCAAATAGACTCAGGCCTTTCTTGTCTTAAAAAATACTTCTGTGACCTCATGCATACCTCAGGTATGTCTAATTCCTTCTCCTCTTTCTTCAATTAAACTGTGTTATTCTCTAGATGTCTTTGCCTCCCATGCACTCCATCTTTTGCATTCCCCTCTGTAATGAAGTTTCCCTTGCCAGGGAAACTATTAATTGCCTTGTTGCAAATCCCTCAAAATCCAGTAAACAACTTTTAGTATTTTCCTTTTTTATGTTTTCTATCATTTTACATCATTGTTCAGCTCCTTGAAATTCTTCTTTCGCGTCTGTAAATCTATGCTTTTCTAGTTTTCCTCTTATATCTTGGGTCGATCCTCTTCAGTCTGATTTGCTGATGCTCCTTTCTCCATGTGTGCTTTGGATGTGTGTGTGTAGGTGTGTGCATCAGAGTTATGCCTTCTCTCTAGTACCTGATTTTGGCATTCTAGCTGAGTGCTGTGTTCCACTGCTATGCATTTTGTTACCATTGATGTGATACTAACTTCCACACATCTGTATTTTCAACTTCGATATTTCTTCTAAGTTTCAGGCCAATATTTTCATTTTACATATATGAATATTTCCTATTATACATATAGGTTAGTTGTCAAAATTAAAGTCTTAATTTTCTACCCACCCCCAAAATTCCTGTTACTGCTACAGTTCTCTTTTATGGAAAGACAACAGAATCTACCCAGAAAACCTGGAGTTTGTCTAACCCAGAAAACCTAGAGCTATTTTTGATGTCTTCCTTCCCCTACCAACATATTCAGGTGATCACCACAGTTTGTTGATATCTTCTAGAAATTTCCTGATTTGATCTATTTCTCTTTTTACTTACTTGCCCTCACTTAGCATAGACCATGGTCATTTTTCATCTGTAACATAAGAAAGTCCTAACTGGTTCTCCTGCCTCCTATCTTACCTCCTTTCACTCTTACTATTTTTAATATCTAAATAGGATCAAATTTAAAATGTTCAGTAATTCCTCATTGCCACTGGGACAAAACCCAAGTTTCCTAGTATGTAAGAAATTCTCTAAGCTACCTGTAGTTCTAGCTGTGTCATCCCTTTTTCTTTCTTTTCGTCTTCAAGCCATTGAGCATGCTACTTCCGCTTCCTGTCGGAAATGAAAACAAATTAGCCTAATTGAATGCTTGTTATTTAGGATTTTATTCACATGCGATCACTTTTCGGAAACCTTTTCTGGCCTCCTCAAAGCTGAGTTGGATGTTCGTTCTGTATGCTGTCAGGATATTTTTTTTAAGGTGCACATTTCCTTTAACATACAATATGCAATTCTCCAAGTTTTCCTGTGACAAAATATCCATCCCTATTTGATAGTCCCCTCTCTAAGTAACTTTCAAGAATTCCTGTGAAAGGAACACCTGTTCTATGAGCAGTCTTGTAACTGCTTGTCATTTCTGCTAGAAATCCTTCCTCCAAACCAAAGCAACTTGTGGTTTTTTTTCTAACCAGCTTCAAGATGTTTTAAGTGCCATACAAAGCCACCTACTTAACGCCTTCAAAATGCAGTCAGTAACAACTTTTTATGTTTCACAAACTTTACTCAATATTTGAAAATTTAACAAATATCCTGTTAGAAAATTACATTGCTTCTAGTTACCTGAAGGGGGCTCACAGGCCAATATCCAAACCCAGACGCCCCCTGAGTATGCTCTCACTTCTATATGCAAGTTGCCAGTTCAAATTTTACCACCAACGCGCTCTCTGATTTTCCCACCTCAAAGTCCAGGCCTCCACTTCTCCATCTCCAGTGAGAAAAGAATGTCCCTCCTTCTCTAAGCCAGGGTCAATTCATTTCTGCCACAATATGATTAAAATGTCCTTCTTATATGATATAGTCTCCATTTTCCACTCAAAGCAATAAGAGGATTCATTAGCAAAGCTTCCAAGAATTTTTATATTTGGTTATCCAGTCAGAAATAAATTAATGTATGAACAATCGACTGCATCGAAATAAACTTAACTCAAGTCATTTTCATAACCTTTCCTCCATTCAGGGAATAGGAGGTCATACCTGCATATCTTTTAAGACATGGTTGCCATCTCATCCTCTACTGTGAGTAAATATTTTAACAAAAGACATACTCCCACCAACAACAAATAATAATTTTCAGGAATAGTCGCATCTAAATCCATATCTAAGCAAAGAAAACATCTCCAACTCTAAAGGGTTCTAACCCCTTTGAAGAGACTTCTAGTTACAATCCCTTTTTCAATACCTTTTACTCTACTAGCTCTTTCTCTTATGCATGTAGTTTGCTCAGGTTGTTTGTCTTCGACCCCTCCCCTTTTACTTTGCTCATGTGTTATATTTATTCTTTCTCTCCTATCTTGCAAGAGTGGAGGATATACTTTGCCTCTATTTTCTCAGCCACTTTGTATTCCTCAAGTCACTACTAGAACTTGGTTTTTGTTTTTATTTTGTTTTTTCCAGTATCATCCTGTAAGTCCTAGTGGTCAAACCCAATGTATAATTTCAGTATTTTTTAGGTTGGAGAGGAGCTCAAACTGTCTGCCATATTTGGCACTATTGATCATTCTTACTCTCTTCATACTCTTTCCCCTTTTGGAATCACAACAATGTGAAGTCCTGTTTTCTTCCTATGCCTCTGTCTACTTCCGAGTCTCATTTTTGTATTTCTCTTCTTCTCCCTGACCTTCAAGTGTTGGTGTCCCTGGGTGTCCCATTCTTGATCCTGTTCTCATTTCATTCTCTGCTGTGACGTCCATAGCCAACAACTTTTTCTTGAATTCTAGAACACATATCTACTTTATTTTTAAAACTCATATACTCTTAGATGAGCCACAGTATCGTAAATTCAACTTACCTACAAATTAATTTTCGTTCCTTGAACCGCTACAACAGTTTTTCCTAAATTCTTTATCTTGGTGATTTGTAAATGCTTAGACACTAAAAGAAGAGAACAAAACTAAATCTGACATTAATCTTGGCCTTCGCCTCTCTTTCATAATCTCTTTTACGTCTCTCTGAAATCTAATCAGTTCTTACAACTTCCTAAATATTCCTCAAAAGCATCTCTACATTCTCATTGCTACCAGTTTTTACATGCCTTCTTCATTTTTGAGAAACACTGTAACATCTTACTCTCTTCCCTCCTTGCTTCTAATCAGTTTCCCCGCTTCTGATCAATTCCTCACTTTTGTCATTGCAACTTTTCTGACCATAAATCTGCTGAGGTCATGGTCTCTCAAGGGTACGATAAAGTATTAAGGGCAACAATGGAATGCAAGGCCATTCATGGTTTAGTCTGACTACACTTATCTCAGACCACACATCCCTCCACACTCCCTCATTTCTCCTCTTCAGCCATACCCTACTCCTCCACCACTACCCCCCCACACACACAAAAATCGTCAAGTAACACCAAACTTCTTACCAGCATCCAAGAGATCATACTGCCCTTTTTTCACTTATTTTGCTTATGTACTTCCTCTGGTGTTTCTGTCCTTCCTTCTTTTTTTTTTTTTTTTTAAATCTGACAAAGTAAAAATTCAACTTCATATCTACCTCTTCCAAGTAACTTCACTGACCCCTGCAGCTACATCAGGTGATACCCCATGCTCTGCTATAGCATTCTATGCACATTTCTAACATATATACTAACCTCTGCTGTAATTTTCTATCTCCTGATAGACAATTCGTTTCTTGAGACGAGAGACTTTGATTTTCAACTTAGTATTCACGATGTCAAATATAGTATGAATACATAATAAGTACTCTATACATACTTACTGAATAAAAGTAGACTTGGTCAAACCAGCAAGTCTATTTAACTACCCATACTGTGTGGAATATGGGGAAAGAACAAAGATAATGCTTTATTTGGGTGTTTTTTCCATTTTTCATGGAGAAATCCAAGATTCATATTTTAAAAGAGCCATTAGTATGTTTGTATCATCTAGATTTTCAGTAATCTTACTCAAGCCATTGAGAGATTGAAATGTCAACCACACATGATCAATGGGGGATGGAGAGGGAACAGGTTTGAGATAAGCAAGACACATGAGCAGTTAATAGTCAAGGAAGCTGCCATGAGTAAAATGATGTTTGGTTATTGGAACAAGGTTGCCTGAAACATCACTTCATTTACTCTCTTTCAAACCACATTCCTCCATTTCTCCTAGTTAATGATGCTTAATAGTAAGCATTTCTTTTTGACTCTTTATCTTCACTCCACTTTTATAATCATTGTTTATATACTGAAATTGTGTTACTTTTGTGTTTTCTTAATTTGAATTTTAAAATTCTTAAACACAAGATCATATTCTAAAAACCCTAATACTAAATTATGTCCTTGGGGCTGATCAATAAATGCCTATTAATACAC
This sequence comes from Tarsius wallacei, assembly GCA_963574415.1. Taxonomy (NCBI): domain Eukaryota; kingdom Metazoa; phylum Chordata; class Mammalia; order Primates; family Tarsiidae; genus Tarsius; species Tarsius wallacei. Next base: position 20,801 of record CAUYQG010248684.1, read on the forward strand.
TGGCTGAATATTCCTAACACTATTAAATTGGAAGAATCAGGTTACATGTTTATAATTTTTACTTTTTATTAATTATGAAAGAGTACATTACCTTGCTTCCAAAAGGTTCCCTAATCAATATTCATTTTCTGCTTTTTGTTATATAGGTATTCATTATACACAAATTATTTATCTTGTCATAATTTTAATCACTTACAGTTATACTATATAAATATACCACCGAATATAGTTTCTTAATTGGTTTCACATGTCAAGTAAATTGTGTAATGATTTGTTAAATCCCAACAGATTAGACTATTATGTTGTAGAGCTCTTTATTTATAATCCCTTATAGTCTAGTAGAAATGATGAATAAGTCAAAAGAGGATATAGCACAATAATACCAAGGAACTGAGCAAGTGAAGTCAGAAAGAGCCAACCCAGGCTCAACCACTTGCTTCTACATGAGCCCAAGAAAGTTGCATAAAGTCTCTGAATCAGGCCAGGCTCTGTGGCTCAGCCTGTAATCCCGCGCTTTGGGAGGCTGAGGTGAGTGGATTGCTTGAGCCCGCAGGTTCGAGACCCGCCTTGGCAACTTGGCGTAGACCTCATCTCTACAATAAATAAAAAAGTTAGCCGGGCGTGGTAGCGCATGCCTGTAGTTCCAGCTACTTGGAAGGCTGAGGCAGAAGGATCACCGAAGCCCAGCAGGTCAAAGCTGCAGTGACCGGGAGCAAGCCACTACACTCCAGTCTGGGTGACGGAGTGAGACTTCAACTCAAAAAAAAAGTCTCTGAATCTGCCTTCCAATCTGAAAAGCAAGATGGATATGAGGATCAAATAAGATAAATATAAAAAACGACAATTAAATATATTGCATATCTGATAGTACACATACTGCTTATTTCATCATAAAATACTAACTCCATAACTGTAACGAGATTGTTTTTCATCTACAGAAAGAAAGAAAGAGAGAGAAAGGGGAAAAAAAGAAGAAAACAAAAAATTTTGTGATTAAATCAACTGCTTAGCTTTTCAAAAGAAACCACTCTGACCAGGGGCAAGTGAAAATGTTCTGAAATGGTTTACTCACTCTACCCATTTCTTCTCTAATGAAGTAGAAATGTGTGTGATGAAAGTTCGTAGAATTTCAGCAAGCATAGATATTTCAGATTGACATATCATTACTTCTGAAGTAATACCTGCAGTTAAAATATCAATTAGAAACATATGGGAGATTACAAAAACCAAATTAAAGAAAACACTTTATAAAGACCCTTTTTCACTGTGAGGTCAAATAATTAAATCATTAAACAACCTGTGATGGAATCTTCGAGGATGCTTTTATAGCACAACATGTTTTATAAATCAGACTGAAAAATAGCATCTCCACAGATTAGCACTATAATTGCAATATATTTACAGTAATAATACATTTATGGATTGCATCATTGTATTTGTAAGATGAAAATATAGAAAATCAATTTTAATTTTTTTAAAAAATCACTTTGTATATTGAAATACATTCCAATGTGTGGTTACTTATTTAGAGAGCTAATTAGAAATGAAATGTGAATTTGCAGCCTCGGACAAAAAGATCTTGTTTCCTATTAATTAAGATTAAAATAAGATTGTCTAGACTTGCCCTAGTATATTTTCTTTAGGGAAATTACCCTTAAAGTTCTTAAAGACTACTGTTTCTTTTTAAACTTTTTAACTTTAAAACATATTTTTATTACTTAAAAGTTTGGCCTATTGACTCACAAAATCTTTAGAGATATCTCATATCTAGATGATCTCATACCTAGTAGCTGAAATGTGCCTTCTTCTTAGAGGTTATTCAAACATTTATGTAACAAACGATTATTTATCTATTAGGTCAAAAGTTTGCTCAGAAGCTAACAAATTTTTCATATACTTTCAAAGAAAACAAAATAGAATTATGTAATTATGTCAATATCTCTCCTCTTTTTGCAGACTATTTTAACCACATATTACCTAACCTTTTAATTAACTAACGTAGAAGAAAAGCAAACATTAATTTCAATAAAAGGTAATTTTTAATTCAAGTAAATCTTTGCTTTTCAGGGAAAGTACCTTTTTTTTTCCCAAATGAGTGTCTGAATTATTATTAAGAAGATAAGGACAGTCTCCATTCTCAAGTCTTCACCAAAGAATTTCCAAATAATTTATGCCGAAATTCTAAAACTACATTTATTAGTAGTAATTAGTTATGATCAGGATTAATACATTTACTTAATGAGTATAAACATATAGTTCTTATCCAGAGACCGGTCATCTTTAAACTACTAGTTATTAAATATTTCTTCGGCATTTCTGTAGAAGAGAATCTGAGACCTTACGGAGGATCAGGAGCTGAGAAGGAAGAGAAAGAGGAGGAGAAGAAAAAGGAAGATGGGGCAAAGGAGGAGGAATAATGACAGCTGCACTCATCCTCTCCTCTGGAATCCCATTCACTTTGATTTTGCCCCAAACATAAATATACTGCTTAGGAAAAGAGTTACCCAGGCCTACTCTTGAAACAGCGGTTTAGCAAGATCTATTGCGATTTAAGCATTGCTCTAGACCCTAGATCTGACTCCCTGCTCCTACAGCTTATTAAAGTATTCCTTCCCACTGTATGTTTACTATCCTCAACAAAGTCCTAGCAAGCATTAATTTTCCTACCTCAAATGTCCAGTGATGTATTATATCAACGAACGTTTAGTGACACTTACAGAAAGGTATCCATAACACTCCTCAGCTAGGCTATTTCTAAATCCACTCTGGCTGTAGTACTCATTGAGTTCCTTGACATTTTCTCTACCTCAGCCACTATAACTCCTTACTCTCCTCATTTGGCAATCCTTCTTAGGCTCCTCCATTAATTTCTGTTCTCTATTTCTAAATATATTGTATTGCTTCACATCTACTAAGCAAAATTTTAGGCAGATACTATCTCCAAGAAGACAATCCCCAAGATCTAGGTTCTACCCACTTTTCTTTCTCTCTCTCTTAGTAAAACACATTCACTCTTACTCCCTTGTTACCAACCTTTATGCTGAGTTCTTCAGCTACAAACCTAATATCCATTTCTTTGCTAGATTTGTATACTTGTACTTCTCAAGAATGCATCAGGTTGAACACGTCAAAATAAGCAAATTTGGCAGTTTCTTTCACCCATGCCAGTTCTGGCATACCTCCCTTTCTTTTCTCCCTTCTTTCTTCAATAAACTTTGTTTGAAAACTTTAAAAAAAAAATAGGCAAATCCATGAACTTTCTTCTAAATCCTGCTCCTTGTCTTATATTCTGTTTCTGTAAATGACATCAACATCCCCAAAAGACTCAGATCAGGGTTGCCTCATACTTTTCTCACTTTCTTACCCCCTACATTCTTTCCATGTCCACATCCTGTTTATTTTAACTTCACAATGACTTTGAAATCTATTTCCTCTACCACTTTGTTAAAGACTATTATTTCTTACTTAATGTTGTTGTCTAAAGGACCTCCTCCTTTTGATCTCTTCCCTCCTTTAACTCCTTCTAAATTGCTGTCCAAACAATATACCTAAAGCATAATTCTTTCAAGAATTCTGTTTGTCTACAGAATAAGGCTAAACCCCCTATTTTTTATGCTATCTCCTCCTCTTAATGCAATTCTAGCCTTATTTACCACTAGTTCCCATCTATAATTTAGGCTTGAGCTTTGTGACATATTCCTGGGATACAGCCTGACCACATACACTTCCCCAAATAAATTTTCTTGTATTTGTGCTAAACCCTGTAGCCTTTCCCCATCTTTGATACCACATTGTCTTTGAGGCATTTTTTTATTACCACCATAATGACTTTGAAGGAAGGAGTCTGTTTCCTTCATAGCACTTTGCATTTTGAAATTTTTATGAGTGTTCATTTGTTTATTCTCTAAGCCTATAACATCTAGGGATAGGAACCAGTTTTTTGTTTGTTTGTTGTTTCACTCACATTTATATTCCCAAGTATTTTCCTTGAACCTGGTGTCCCTGAGTTAAGAGCCTCTCTCTTTCAATGTCTCCAAAGAATTCACCCCACAACTCTTATTAGTGAGGGGGTGTGTCATTATCTGGCTATTGGGGGTAGGGGATTTTAATGCCCTATTGGCTCTTTTTAAAAACACATCTGGAAATCAACAATGCTCCAACATTTCCGCTGCTGCCACTCCAGTCCTAGCCACCAGGGATGCTGTTTGATGAAGCACCAGTCTAAATGTTGCTATGAAGGAATTTCTTCAACATGATTAACATTTAAATCAGTTGACTTTGAGTAAAGCAAATTAGCCTGTGTGATGTTGGTGGGCCCCATTCAATCATTTGAAGGCCTTAAGAACAAAGATTGACTTTCCCCACAAAAGAATCAATTCTGCTTTAAGACTGCAATATAGTTCCCCATCCTGAGCTTCTAGCCACCCTAACCCACTCTAAGAAACTTAAACCCAAGACAGAAACATCCACTCTTACCTGAATGTCCAGGCCTCTGGCTTGCGCTGTGCATTTTGGAGTTAACAGCCACCAGAATCACTCATGGCCAATTCCTTAAAATAAATGTCCCCCAACTGTCTCCTCAAGCCCGGCTCTTTCTCAGCCCACATACACACACATTCTGTCTCTATCTATAGACATCACTTAATAAAAGAGATACATTCTGAAAACTAGGCAATTTTGGCAATTTATTAGGCAATTTTGTTGCAGAGCAGACATCACAGAGTGTACTTACACACACCTTGATGGTATAACCTACCATATACAATAGGCTCTATGGTATAGCCTATTGCTTCTACGCTACAAATCTGTGACTGTACTGAATACTGTACACAATAGTACAGTAGGGTCAGGATAAGTATTTGTGTATCTAAACATATCTAAACACAGAAAGTTTCAGTAAAAATATGGTATGTATACATAGATTTTTAATGGTACACTTATAGAGAGCACTTACCATGAATGAAGCTTGCAGAACTGGAAGTTGCTCTGAGTGAATCAATGAGTGAGTGGTAAGTGAATGTGAAGGCCTAGGACATCACTGTACACTACTATAGATGTTAGAAACATTGTGTACTTAAGCCACACTAAATTTATTTTTCAAATATTTGTCTTTCTTCAATAATAAACTAACTTTAGCTTACTATAACTTTTTTACTTTTTAAACATTTTAACTTTTTCAACTTTTGTGCCTCTTTTGTAACAAGAAGCATAAAACATGTCCAACTGTACAAAAATATTTTCTTTCTTTATATTTTTAATTTTTATTGTATTTATTTATTTTTTTACTTTTTAAACTTTTTTACTAAACATGAAGAAACAACACATACATTAGCCTAGGCCTACACAGGGTCAACATAATCTTACACCGCTAGGTGACAGGAATTTTTCAGCTTCATTATAATCTTGTGGGACCACTGTTATATATACGGTTTTATGTCAGTATGTAGTGCATGACTGTGTGTGTGTGTGTGAGTGTGTGTGTGTGTGTGTGTGTGTGTGTGTCCTACTGGTTGTCTCCACCGCTCACCTGAGTTTGTCAACCACATCATGACTGACCTTTCTTCTCTCCCACTCAATCCCTTACAGCCTATTCACGATATAGCAACCAGAATCAGCTTTTTTGAACACCAGTCTGTACTCTAGATCAGATAAAAATATAACTCCTGATCAAGCACAGCAGCAGCTTATGTGCTCTTGTCAATCTAGCTTCCGCTCAATCTACGTCAACTATCCTGGCATCCAAATTTATCTCTGCCACAGAAGATTTACACCTGTCTCCACTGCTTGAAATATTCCTCATCCAGCTCTTTCCTCTCCTCATTCAGGACTTTGCTCCAGTTTCACCTCCTCAAGGAGGCCGTGCCTAATATACCCATTCACTAGTCACCCCCATTCTCCTTCCACCACTAGCCATCACTCTTGATTCCTGTATTCCACTTTATTTTTCTTCATACCACTTAATACAATTTGAACTTATTACACTTAATTATTCATCTACTTTTACTTTGCTGTCTCCCTAAAACTAAAAAGGAAGTTTCACAAAGGTAGGAAAGATGTCTGTCTTATTTCCCATGTATCCTCAAAATACTTAGTATGTAGTAATGACTCACAAAAAAACCATTTAGATGAGTGAATGAGTAGCCTTTCTCTGAAATTTTATAGTGGACTGCTTTGATAATTATAGCATTGCGTCATCATCATTAGGCTGAATTTAACAAAGTAAAGACTTAATCTCCATTTGAAGTAAATATACTTTATACTGAACATGAAAAGATTAACATAAAGCTGCATGAGAAAATTATTAAAGGAAACACACGGCTTATTCCGTCTTATCTCCTATTCTAGAAATCTGTGGGCTTCAATGGTTTGACAAGTTCTTTGACATAACAGTCACAAGCACTTTATAAGCCCACCAAATTATTTTCTCTCATTACAGTTTCGTCTCTCAGAAAGGAATATGTTCTCATGTTTAAGTAACATTAAACACAATTCTCTTTATGGCATAAATTAAGCTTCATATTTAACTAAAAAATTAGGACAGTCTTATTTAGATCGGATGTCTGCATTATCCAAATTTTCAATCAGCCAAGTGATTCCTAAGGCAGAATGTTACAGTGGAAAAAGCACTGAAGTAGGAGTCAAAATACTGACTCCTCTGGCTTACATATTACCTGTACATGGTAATTCATACAAAATCAGACTTCAGCAGAGCAGAGAAAGAGAGCTACGTGACCCCTTTGCAGACAGTGTGTGTGTGTGTGTGTGTGTGTGTGTGTGTGTGTGTGTGTAAAAGAGGCAGAAAGAGAAAATAAAATAAGAAACAACACATGGAATTACTTTGACACTTGGTACTTAAAAATATCAAAGTAAATTATTGTTACTGAATAATAACAGCTAACTTTGCTGAGCATGTATCATATTCTAGAAACTATTCAAGGTGTTGGTCCCATAGAAGCCACACATGACAAGTATGTTTATCATCCTCATTACATGCCTGAGAAAATTGACACATCTAGGGGTAAGTAACTTGCCCAAGGTCACCCAGTTAGAAGGCAGGTGTCAGGTTTCGGAGTGAGACAGTCTGTGTGCACAGTCTTGAATTCAGCCACCATATTGTTGCATAGACATAACCTAAGAAGACAGTTTGGGTTCTTAGGTTATTTTCTGTTCTATTCCCTGCTCCACTCCTAATGAGAAGTTTGTGAGATCCAGCTCAGTGACTGACTCATGGTAAGGTCCTTAAATATTAATACCTTTCCTTCTTTCTGGTAAACAACCTGCCTCTTTTGAACTTGTTTCTTCATATATTCTTTCTTCTCACAGGCATTTTTGGTCCTAGCAGTTCATTCTACTGAGTTTAGGTTTGTGACAAGATGAAACTGGTTTTATGTTTCATCTGGAACCAAGAATAAATGTTACCAAGAATAAATGTAACCATTTCTACTGACCAGGAACTGTGCTAAACAATTGCTATACATTTAACTCATTACAAAAGCTCATACACGGGCACATACATGGGCACGGCAGTCTGTGCCTGCAATTCTAGCTACCTGGGAGGCTGAGATGGGAGGATCACTTGAGTCCAGGAGTTTGAGACTGCAGTGACCTATGGTCATACCAGTGCACTCCAGCCTGGGTGACAGAGCAAGACCCTGTGTTTTAAAAAATTAAAAATAAATTTAAAAGTTCAAAATTACTTTGTTAAGCTTTTTTTTAAGTTGGAGTCTCACTCTGTTGCCAGGGTAGGGTACAGTGACAAATCACAGCTACCACAGCCTCAACATGCTATACTCAGGCAATCCTTCCACCTCAGCCTTTAAAGGGGCTGGGGCTACAGGCATGTGTCACCACATCTGGCTAATTTTTTTTTTTTTTTTTAATTCTAGAGAGGAAGCCTCGCCATCTTACACAAGGCTGGTCTCGAACTCCTGATTCAGGCAATCCTCTCACTTTGGTCTCTCAAATTGCTGAGATTATAGGTGTAAGCCATCAAGCCCGGCTTTATTAAACATTTCTATAAGCTTTTTAGAACTGTTTTGATAAATATTCTAACTCTTTGGTTACCACATAGCTTGCCAATTGTCATGGAACAAAGATCTGGTGAGAACAAAAGGCAACCCTTGTAATCACCCCACCTGTGCTCTCTCCTCACAACACAACATTCATAAAAAGCAAAAGATAGAAATATGAGGGTCTTGTTTTTCTCTGGGTTTATCCTCAATTCTCATTTTTAAAAAAATACAAAAGTGTTTACTTTCTCCTTATGAACAAAAATAAGCATTTATGTATTTCTCTCTATTTACAATGCAGGAAAATATTCACCTTGAATTAGATCCTATCTAGCCAAAAACTCCTTTGAACTCTTTGACATAGTTATTCCCAGGGAGAAAGAAAAAGAGTAATCTCTCCTTACCTGGGGTCTTGTGGGGGCAAGGTCTGACTTTTTACATATAGGTAACCTTCTGCAGATTAGTTCTTTTTAAAAAAAGGCAATCATTATTTTAGTTTTCCCTTTTTTAAGCTAAAAAAAATTAAAATGGAGGAATACTAAAGCATTATATCACAGAAAGCACATGCCAGCCTGCTATATGTACTGTGTTTTATTCCTAAATATATCTGGAAGGGATTTGGGACTCTAAGTGTAGAGTTAGATACTAAGATTTTTGAGTCACGAATTGGGTTCCTATCCAAACTGCAATTGCCGGACATACCCAGCACAGAGATCTTTATCCAGCAGTCCCCAAGTGATAGCTTACCAGACAATTGTAAGTGCATTTTTTTAAAATTGTGCATTCAAAATGACATCCAGAATTCTAGAAGTTCATTCATTGCTATTCTGAAGTATAGAGAAAAAAGACAAGTATGAACCAAATTCCTACCTACAGAAGCTTTTTAGGAGTGCACAGATATTTTAGATCTCTTAGAAACAAACCCAGAGTTTCCAAGTTATCAAAAACACAAAATTAACTTTTATTTTTTACATAGTGACCAAATATAAGTAATATAAGGTAACAGCCTGACCTAAAATGACACTGCTAGGCATGTTGATGCTCCCATGGTAGATACAATTACATAAAAGATAGAAAATATGAGGTTCTTATTGTTTTCCTCTAGGCTGAACAATTTTCTTCTTTTAAACAAATACTAGACAACATTCCTTCTTTGAGTTGTCTATTATTTTAATTAGAGAACTGGGGAAATTTCCCTCTTGCTAAATCTTCTCATCCCCATTGAAATATAATGACTAGTTTCAAGCTGTCAGAACAGAAATAATTTTTGCAGCTGTCACGTGTTTTGTTTTGTTTTGTTTTTTTCTCCATGTAAAAGCTACATCCTTTTTTCTTTTTTCTCATAAGTGAGCAAATTAGGAGGAAGGTAAAATGAATAAATCTTCATTACATTTTTCCAGAAAAGAAAATTGTAAACTGCTTACTTAAGCGTACCAGGCAAATTAAATGGAGAGGAATTCCTTAGTACACCAGAAGATAGGATGACTTTTTAACAATTGGGCAGAGTCCCTGAAAGTGTAAATACTGTAATTTCACACCTGGCCCAGATATGTCAGGAGTGATCTAACTTTTACATTTGAAACATCAGTCCTTCGTCTCACTGTAGAATGGAGTAGGTTGTATTTGAAGTCAAGTTCTTAAATAAAACTTTTTAGACTGCTTAAAATTCTGCTTTCTCATGATACATAAGAGCTTGCTCCCTTTTCTATAAACTCTTCTCTTCACCCACGCTTCTCTTCAGTATATATTAAGGAAAATAGGCTCATTTTCCTAATAGTATTTTTATTCTAAGTTTTAAATTTATAAATATTAGGCCTAACCATTTTTTGCCACACCTGGTGGTCAGAAAGAAATTACAGAATACAGAAAACAATGTTCCTAAGGTAGTAAAGGACATTTTTGCATCTGCAAAATTAGTTCAACACACTTTTAATCATATATAGCTATAGAATATTAAGTTAAAATTGTTCACACATGCAGGCTGTCATTGTGTAAGCTATTTTTCGAGCCCTCCCTAGACTGGCGCAAGTATATTCAGCTAAATTTGGTTTTCCCCTGAAACTTGCTTCATACACAATCAGTGAGTGCCAATGACATCCACCCACATTCTCACTACGTACATCTAAATATGCTCAGATAAGGAGAGAATTCTGCTGAATTCAAATGTAATCTAGTGTATTTTATTTAATGAGATTTTTTTCCCCATACCAGTTTATATAAATTAAAAAGAAATAAGTTAATTATATGATTCTTTAAAATACAAGTTCACTTGTATTTTACATAAATTTTAATCTTTATTTTAAGGTTTTCTCTCATGGGAATCATTATAGACCATTTTAAATCATGTATTATATTTGTGACAGAATATATCCAGAGGATAGTGCTAGCCAAACTCTTAGAAGCATATTCAATTTCAGAAATTGCAAAGACTAACCTCCAGTATCAAAAAATACTAAGTAATTGCTATTATTCATATGTGAATTACTAGAGACAGATTTGACTCTTCAAATTGTTAAATGCTCACATAGTATGATGGAAGAAATAGAACCATTTAATGTCATTTCATTCAAAATTACTATTTCTTAAGATCCCGAAATATTTATGTATCCCAATATACTTTGCTCTAAAATACATGAGATATTTCTCTCTCAAAGACTAAATCAACAAGTCTATGCTGTTCATCAATTACCTATGCTGGGAATTTCTGGTATTGTGATATGTGGGAAACTTTCAAACTTAGGAGTCTTTTAAATAATTGGGTCACATAGAGCCATCACAAATTTACCTTACATTCTCTGGTTCCAGTGATCAGGGCACCTCAAAGCCAAAGTTGGGTTTTTTATTTCTTTGTTTTCATTTTGTTTTTTGGTTGGTTGTAGGAGGGTGAAATTTCTTTTAGTCATCTTTTGCCTTATACAACTCACAAACATAGTGTCTGTGATAGCTGCACATTTTAGCAAGCTTGCTAAACACCATAAGTAAATTATATGCCATTTTAGAAAGCAAAAAGTGCTACAGCAAAAGAAGGACAATTAAGGCAAATCAGGTTGTAGGATGAGAGTCTAAAATTTTTAATAAATAGGGTGGTGAGGGATGAATGGAAAGGTGACATTTGAACAAAGACTTCAATCATCATTAAACAAAGTAAGCCTAATTCTAAGGTATGGCACATACCTGCAAGAAAACTGAATTATTCAGTCTATAATTATCAAATGCTTAGTATTCTGTGAGGATAGAACTGATTTTTTAAACCTGTAATTATAGGATAACCATAAAACCATGACCAATATATGCACGTTCTCATCTCTTAAAAGATGATCCCGGTTGACCAGAGATAGCCACAACACTTATTTTCAGGGAAGCCTTCTGTTTCAGAGAAAAGTTAATATGTTGATTCTAATGCATAAATTTGGGAATTAGCCCCTTCTCTGGGCAAGCACATACTTTTGAAAAGAAAGATATACCCCAGCAGATTTTTTTGGTCCATCTATCACTGAAAACTCCTTCCCTGTATATTTAAAATTATAGAATTAACACTTTCACCTTCATCTCAAACCCACCAGATTTAGTGATGGAATCTATTATCTCAGAAAAAAAATTCCTGTAAAATTTTTGGGCTCCTCAAATTTTTTTCCTGATTAAAGATCCGTATGTCTGCTTATGAATCTCATTTTTAAGCAAATATATTCAGTTGACAGGAAAATAAAATAAGTATTATAGTTATTAGAAGTAGGTCGACTGAATCTATTAACAAATACATTTCTAGATATATATGCTGTTTTAGAGGAATTATTGACTTCAGCTATAAACAAACTATGGGTTTCTTAACTTTTTTTTTTTCAGCTGAATTTAACATTCAACTGGTTTCATTTTTAGCAGTCTATCACCTTAACCACTCAACCACCTCCTCATGGCTACTTGTGTCACTTTTAATTTTAACAGTCATTTCATAAAACCAGCACATAACTTTGTTGAAATAGATTTGGAAGTGACTTCTGAACACACACCTTCTAGATCTGTAAGGGTTTGGAGCAATAGCTATAGAACTCACCAATAAGTCTTGATGGATTTTCTCGTATAAAAGGAAGACTCAATGGCCAACAACAAAATAATTAAAGTTATTTTTACACTGAGCTATGCAAAATTGTAGGAATGAGATGAAAAGATGATTTCTACTCATCAAACCAGCCTAAGCTGTGCTACTTTTTCTTCAATCTTTTATAATTATTTTGTCTGACTGATGTTGATGTGCTCTGCCATGAAATCTAATAAAATGAATTTTTACTCCACGTATTTACTATCCTAATTTAGGAAACACTGCAAAGGCCAAGATTAGAGAGAGGTTTATCTACCTTTTGAAGTTTGCACTACCTGAAACTTTAGGGAATCATGTTCCTCCTGTAACATTCTGTGATTTACAACATCTACTTATTGAATAAAATGTGGTGTATGAAATATAATCTAGCCTGCTGTGACTTTGCAGCTTGAATGAGAGGGAAAACATGGTTTTTGAGGATTTTGTTTCCGTTACACTAAGTGAAGCTTTCCACCCTCCATCATGTACATATATGTAAATATGTTCATATATATATATGCTTAAAGGTGTACTGTTTTCTGTGGATGGGATTAGTTTTTCTTTTTAAAGTACTCTATTCATTTTTTTTTTTCAATCAGCGGTCCCCTACCTTTTTGTAATCAGGGATCGATTTCATGGAAGACTATTTTTCCACAGACCAGAGTGGGGAGATGGTTTGGGGATGATTCAAGTGCATTCCATTTATGCGCACTTTATTTCTATTATTATTACATTGTAATATATATTGAAACAATTATACAATTCACCATAATGCAGAATCAGTGGAAGCCATGTGCTTGTTTTCCTGCAACTAGACAGTCCCATCTGGGGGTGATAAGAGACAGCGACATCCCGAAGTGTGTTGCTTATGTCTAGTCTACTTCGTGATCTCATTTTGGTTGCTGTCACTGCAGAAAACCCTGCTTCACAAAGATAGGATTTGGAAATGGAAGAAGGCTTTTCAGTGCTATCGTGATAATCTCAGGATATTCCACTTTGACTTTAATCCAAAACATATGGAGGTTTGAAGTTGTCTCAAATATACTTTTAAGGCCGCCGTTATTTGTGATCTCAAGCCGTTGATCCTCTTCTAGCATGGACAAGGTCGATTCACCTGGCTTATTTACAAATACATTGTGGATCCATTCTGTCCCAGTTAGGGGGCCTTTTGTGGTTGGGAAGTAATGTCCAAACTCTTTTGAAAGCTGAGATAGGTGAGCATTCACCAGCTGGGAGAAAGAAGGCCCTGGCTCTGTCTCTTTGAAAATCTCTGCTACAGTTTGAAACATGTTAAAAATCTCAATGTTCACTCATCACCCCTATAATTCCAGTTTGGCATTGAATGTAGCCACTTTATCTGCCAACTTGAACACAGTTGTCGTGCTCCCCTGAAGTGACAGATTGAGTTTGTCGAGAAGATTGAATATGTCACATGAGTAAGCAAGTTTTGCAACCCATTCTGTGTCACTGAAATGTGTCCCCAGTAGTAACTTCTTCTCTAAAAGAAATCTCTGGAGTGGTTAACTCCAAAACTCTGGCCAATGACCTACCTTTAGAAAGCCATCTCACCTCTGTGTATAAGGAAAGTCATGTGCTCTGCATCTATCTCTTCTCAGAGCTGTGTGAACAGACATGAGTTAAGGGCATGTACTACAATGCAGTTGATTATTTCAATCGCATCCCACAAAACATTGTTAAGTTCAGGTAACAGTTTTTGACTAGCCAGTATTTCTCTATGAATGACACAGTGCACAGAGTCACATTCAGAAACAATCTCTCTGACCCAAGTAGTGAAACAAGAAAGTTGTTCAGTCATTGCACCCTCTCCATCCATGCATATGCTGACACAAAACGACCAATTCTGTTTCCCTGATATGTAATCATTAGCTGTGGTATTGGTTGACAACAAAAGTGCACATAACATATCCTCATGCACATTCTCCTAATAAATGTATCTCACAAAAGCAATCATTGTTGCCTTGATAACACTGGTAGATTCATCAACCTGGATTGCATACCATGACTCATTAACCTTCTCTAACAATTGTGCCTCCATATCCTCTGCTATTTCATCAATTCATCTAGTTATGGCGCTAACTGAAAGAGAAACGTGTCATCTTTTGAACTGCATCCTCAATGGTCAACAACAAATAATTAAAGTTATTGTCACACTGAACTATGCAAAATTGTAGGGATGAGATGGAAAGAAGATGGCTCACACCTGTAATCCCAGCACTTTGAGAGGCAGAGGGGAGAAGATTGCCTGAGTCCAGGAGTTCAAGACCAGCCTGGGCAACCTTGGCGAGACCTCATCTCTACAATAAGTCAAAAAATTAGCCAGGTGTGGTGGAGCATGCCTGTAGTTCCAGCTACTTGGAAGGCTGAAGTGGAAAGATAACCTGAGCCCAGTAGTTCGAGGCTGCGGTAGCCATGAGTGTGCCACTGCACTCCAGCCTGGGCAACACAATGAGACCCCTAAGCAAAAAAAAAAAAAAGAAAGAAAGAAAGAAAGTTCACAACAAGTGCCCTTAGAAGCAGGCAGGATCAACTTTTCACCAATAGTAAAGGGCTCTTTAGCATTAGCAATGCAGTTAGCCACTAAGAATGATGCTCTCAAAACATTGAACCAACCGTGTTGCCCATTGAAGCTGGACTAGATAAAAAAATGTGGTACATACACACAATGGAATATTATGCAGCCATAAAGAAGGACAAATATATGGACATTGCAGCAACTTGGATGAGTTTGGAGTCAATCATACTCAGTGATTTATCACAGAAACAAAGAACTGATTTCCATATGTTCTGACTCATAAACGGACCTTGAACAATTATAAGGCTATAAGAAGGCGATTGGCAATAGTGGGACACTGGGGGGGGGGGGGTGGGATTGGCAGTTGAGGAAAACTGCTAAGGGAGGTAGGGT
>CAUYQG010248685.1:0-48555 GCA_963574415.1 Tarsius wallacei
GTCTGGGCGACAGAGTGAGACTCCAACTCAAAAAAAAAAAAATTTTTTTTTAATTAGCCAAACATGGTGGTTGCACACCTGTAGTCCCAGCTACTCAGGAGGCTGAGGTGGAAGGACCGCCTGAGCCCAGGAGGTCAAGGCTTTGGTGAGCCATGATTGCACCACCGCACTCCAGCCCTGGCAACAGAGTGAGACCCTGACTCAAAAAAAAAAAAAAAGCACCTGGGAAAAGGGGTGAAATGCTGACCCTCCCCCTAGGCCCCATCCCCAGGGATTCCAGTCCTGTAGTTTTATCTCATTTTTATTTTTATTTATTAATTTTTATTTCAATAGCTTTGGAGGTTACAAATGGTTTTTGATCACGTGGATGCATTGTATAGTGGGGTAGAAGTCTGGGCTTTAAGTGTACTGATTGCCCCTGCCTGTACGCATTGTAATGGGAGTGTGAATTAGCACAACCTCAATGGATATCGGTAGGGAGAGTTCTCACAGAACTAAAAGTTGGTCTACCATTCCATCCCACAATCCCACTACTACTTGGTATCTACCCAAAGGGACAGAGGTCGTTCTACAAAAAAAGCCACCTGTAGTTTTCAAGGAGGCCACATGAAAGGTGCGACCCAGACTGCTCAGGGCTGAATCCTGGACCACCTGCTCTGGAAGATGACTTTCCCTCTCTCTGCCTATAAAATGGCAACTCCGTGGCACCTGCTTCATAGAGTCAGGGTGGGGATGAAATGAGTGAACACAGCTCAGTCACCTAGACCTGAGTGGTAACTGCTGGCTGCTGGCATCTGGCATCCTGGTTGGCTATTTATCTGCCCAGGTGGTAAGAGTTGCGTGGGGGCCAGGGGCGGGGTGGAGGAAGTGGGAAGATGGCACGGGAGAGAGGAGAGGTGGGCTTCAGTCCTACACAGCCTCAGGCCCTCTGGTTAAGACTGGGACTTTTTTTAGAAGATTGGGTGGCCTTTAAAATAGGAGTGTTGTTTTGATCTCTGTTTGTTTCCTGAATCTCTGGCAACTTGGCGACTCTTAAGGGTCTTCCCAGAATAATGTATTAAAATGCATAAAGCACAACACATGGGATTTAAAACAACCACCACAACAACTAAAGCAAAATGCAATTACCCAAATGATTTTTTAAAGCACACACACACCTGTGCTCCAGTTTCACATGTATGTCTTTATGAACACAGCAAATGACAAGACCTGGCCATGGGCCTCATCACAACCATCATTTTGAGCAGTTTTGATGTCAATGATATTTCAAGACAATTGCAACTATAACACTATGATAGGATGATAGCTGATCTTTTGGGGTGACAAAGTCTCAGGCACTTACATCAGTGAAGGAGATACTCAGTTTTGATGAGTTGTTAGCAAAATTAAAATGCACATCCCCCTCCCCCCAAGTCCAGTCCTGAATTATATTCATGGACCTACTAGCTATAATTATCTACACTCTGTCACCCAGGCTGGAATGCAGTGGCATGATCACAGCACCTCCTGGGCTCAGGTGATCCTTCTGCTTCAGCCTCCCGAGTAGCTGGAATTACAGGTGCACCCCATCACACCCAGCTCACTTTTTGATTTATTGTAGAGATGAGGTCTCACCAAATTGCCCAGGCTGATCTCAAACTCCTGGGCTCAAGAAATCCTCCTGCCTTGGCCTCCCAAAGCGCTGGGATTATAGGCATGAGCTACCTTGCCCAGCCTAAATCTCTACTTTGAAGGGTCCTCAGCCTGTGGAGTGATACGGCCAGATTTGCACTTTTTGAAAATTCCTCTTGGCTGCCTTATAGAGATCAGATGGGAAGGACAGGCAAGAGTAGTTGACAGGGCCCAGTTAGGAGGCTGTTTTGAGGTGTCCTGACAAGAGACAGTGGCAGCTTGGACTAGAGGGAGTGGCAGGAGGAGATAGGTGGGATGGATAGATTTGGGAGCTCTTCAATGCAGCAGAGGGAATAGGAGAAGGTTCTGGATGACGCCTAGGTTTCTAGCATCTTCTCCATGCCAAGCACTCTGCTAGGCTCTGTAGATATGTATCCTCGGGGAGGAGCTGCCAGTCCTGGGGGACACAGTCCCTCCACGGAACTGATGCCAGCACCAAGCAGAATGTGCTCCCCAGGGGGCACATCATGGTGTGGGAGCCCACATGAGGGAGAGGAGGGTGGAGGAGACTTCCTGGAGGAGGTCACATTTAAGCTTGACTTGGAAGAATGGGTGGGAGGCTGCTCCCAAACATATTATAAAGTTACAACAATGAAAACAGGAAGACACTAGTTCCGAAACAGATTTTTAAAACAGGATAAATAATCTGGAAGAAGTCCAAATCAGTGGGAAAGGGAAGGATTATTCAATAAATGATGAGAGTTGGAGTAATTTGGTTTATTCCACGAAAAAGCAAACTATTCACATTTACTTCATACTATACATCTAAATAAGTTCCAGGTGGATTAAGAGTTCAATATAAAAAGACATCGTGACACTTAGATTCTGCCGGCGGGAATGGACCAAGCAGAGGCCAGCGGGCAGGAGCGTTCTGGTGTGCTGGACACTGTCGAGAAGTTCTAGAGTCTGTGCAGTGGGTGGCAGCTGGGACTGGGAGGGGGAGCGGAGGAGAAGGCTGGGAAGGCCATGGGGGCAAGATGGCAGAGTGCCTTGGTGCCCAGGCAGTTTTTTTCTGAAATGGGTACCACTAAGGATTTGGAGACAAGGGAGAGAAAATGTCAGGCCTGGGATATCTTCAGAACCATTGTACCTTGGGCTCCTGGGGTCAGTTCTCTTAAACACCTCTCTTGAGGTTGCTTTAAACCTAAAACAAACCTGGAGAGTGGATTTGGTTCCTGCTTTGCTGCCGACTGGCCCTCTGTGAGCCTCAACTTCCCATCTGTGAAAGGGAAGGGTTGGATTTCTCAGGAGAGGCAAGCTGGGACTAGAGGAACTCCTGGGTCCTGGGTTCCAGACCTGTCTCTAACTCCTTCTGCTCCCCAGGCTCATCCTGGGGATGATGGTGACCACCTCATTCCTGTCCATGTGGCTGAGCAACACTGCCTCCACTGCCATGATGCTGCCCATCGCCAACGCCATCCTGAAGAGTCTCTTTGGCCAGAAGGAGGTCCAAAAGGAACCGGGCTGGGAGAGCGAGGAGAACACAGGTGAGGCTGTACAAAGGACCCGAGGCCGACTCCACTAGGGTGGGAGAGTGGGAGTGGCATGTTCAAAGGATGCTGGGGAAGGCCAAGGGCATGCACGCTTATTGAGCACCTACTATGTGCCAGGTGTTTTAATCACGATAGTAACTGAGAATTAAATAAGATGAGCCACAGTGCCCTGGTTTTTAAAGTTTTGCATTTATTGAGCTCTTACTATGTACTGAGAAATGAGTTAAACACCTTACATACGTTATCTCCCTTAACTCTCAAAAGGACCCCTTGAAGTAGATATTAGGATTGTACCTTCTTTTAAAGCATTTGATGAAGAGCCGCTTGGCATCACTGGCACCCAGAGAAATGCAAATTGAAATAGTAAGGTTTAAATCAAAGAGAGGCAGAAATAAGAAATCTGACTGATGCTCATGTTGGCAGGAATGGGGGCCATGGGAAACCTCATGCACTGTCAGATGGAGTGTGGACCGGGTCAGCCTCTCTTAAGGGCATTCTGCAGGAATTTAATCACATTAAATGTTCATGTGCCCCGTAACCCAACAGTTTTGTTCCTGGATTTAATGGCCGAAGGAATTCTCACATGGGTCCAGAGGGGACATGTGTGGCAATATTTTCTGCAGCATTCTCTGTGGTGTGGAGAGTCGGTGGCTACGTAAGCTTCTTCGCTGGTCCAGGTGGCGGTGTACAGCGTTGAGCACCAGGCTGCTTTTAGAAGAGAAGAATTGGTGACCCACAGAGTTATAGAAAATAGATCTCATACAGCAGTTGTGATTGGGGGAAGAAAACATTATGGGATGTGGAACACAGTTCTAATGTGCGAGCTGAAAACACACTCGAATGATGAAACATTTGGCAAGAACATAAACAAGCGAAAAGCTACACATAAACACACCAGGATGGCTGCTACGGGAAGGGCAGAAGTGAGAAACGGGGGCAGGAGGGACTTGAAAAAATCAATCAGTCGAATAAAAGAGGGCCTTTGCGCAACCAATAGTGGTAATCTGTCGTGAGCAGAAGGATTGGATTACGTCGGCCCTTTGAAATTGTGTTCTCAACAAAACGAAATGTAAAGAGCCACCGTGTTTCGACAACTATACAAGGGCTCAGAGAGGGGAGATGGCATTCCCAAATCACACAGGGAAATTGGACAGAGGCAGTTCCAGGATCAATTCAGGGGCACAGTGACATCAGGACATCATTGACTGTGGTGTGATGCCCTTGGTCTTTCTCGCAGGGTTGCAAAGTGGCTGCCACACCATGTCCACTTTAAAAGTCTCACCTCTCACTTGCATAAATATATATAAAAAGGAAGCTTATATACGTGCATGTGTGTGTGTATGCAGAAATTGCTAGTTTAATCCTAGCACTGACTTTACATTGTTTTTAGTAACAGAAGCCCATATGGGCACGTGACTATGCAGAGAAAAAGCTTAATTTCCCAGCTTCCCTTGTGGTTGGATGTGGTCAGGTGACTAAGCTGGCCAATGGAACATGAGTGGGAATGGTGTGTGCAGCCTCTGGGTTCTGCCCATCCTGCTCTCTGCTTCCTGCTGGGCAGAATGTGACGATGACAGCGGGGTGAGAGATGTCACCTGGGACCCAAAGACGGAAGCCATTTCCTGAGTGACAGGGGACAGATCTGCCCCAGTGGGTTTGAATCATTTACCCCAATAACACAACAAGCATTATCCATGAAGCCATGGGGTTTGTGTCCTAGTTATATATTTTTAAAATATGCATTAAAATAAATACAGAGGGTACCAAAAATGTATAGGCTTTAAGAAAAAAACTGTATTAAAATTTCAATACTCAATAAATACCAATAACAAAAGATGAATTCAAGTCATGTCTGACTTCTGCAATTACAAGAGGTGCTCAGAACGGTTCCCATCGGCTTCCAGACATTTCCGATTAGGGCAAACATCTCTTAAAATGTGTATACACTTTTTTGGCACCCTGGTATATGTCTGTTAAAATTTAAATGTTGATCCATGTACCACCTAAGTTCATCTCACTTACTGGCAGTGGTATGAGTATTTCCCCATTATGCCCCAAGGAGTCCTGCTTATTTTATTTCCACAACAGCCCTGAAAGCTAGAAATAATTAGAAGCACTTTACAGATGAGGTGCAGAGAGGAGAAATGGTATCTTTAGACTCACATCATTGGTAACGTGGCCAGATCAATACAAGAGCAAAGGCACATGGAAGGAAAGAGATGCTTAAGAGCAGGAGTCGGCAAACTCTTTGTAAATGACCAGATAGTAAATATCCTAGGCCTGTGGTCCTCTCTGTTGCAATGACTCAACTCTGCCCTTACAGAGAGAAAGTAGCCATAGACAAAACAGAAATGAGTAGGCATGGCTGTGTGCCAATAAAAATTGTATTTATGGGTGCTGAGATTAAAATTTCATATACTTTTCACATCAGGAAATATTCTTCTATTGATTTTTTTTAACCATCGGAAACTGTAAAAACCATTCTTATGTGGCAGACCACACAGAAACAGGTGGTGGGTGAATTTACCTGGGCAGTGGCGGCTGCCAACCCCTGCCATACAGCACCAGCTTGATTAGCGTTCAGATTATTTCACCCAAGTCGTGCGGTTCCAAGATCATTGCCTGGCAGTCAGTCACCCTAGGTGCCAGCAGGCGGCTGGGACTCTGCCCTTTCCCCCATTTCAACCCTAGCTGGACCCTCTTTATCTGTTTTGTATACGGACTTCCAAGTAATGACAGCTGATGTTTACCGAGCACTTACTTTGTGCAAGGACATGCATGTGAATGAGATGGACCAAGCACTGGTCTGACTGAGAGGAATGGGAACTAAAGAAGAAATTCGAAGAGTGTGAAGCAGCCCCTCAGGGGCCCAGTTTCTGAATGGTGAATCCCGTGTTTTCCATCCAGGCTGGCTGACGTCATAGCCTGCACCCCTCATCTCCATGGCTCTGCCTGCCACAAGAGATTTTTTCCAGTGTCCAAGCCAGTGTTTGAAAGCCAAGTCCCTCATTATAGAGATGAAAAACGGAAACTCAGGAAGGGAAGGGACTTGTCCAAGGTCATACGCCATGGTGGTCATGCGACGAACACGAGTCTTTCCCCTTGTGCTGCAGGATGTTGGGAGGTGAGGACCCTGAGGACTGGGGCAGACACGCCCCTCCCAGGCCATGGGATCAGAGAGCAAGACTCGTTAATGATCAGCCTCTCAGACCTAAAACAAGGCTGATTCCAGTGCAAAGAGAGATGTTGCCTTTCACCCAGTTGCTGTGCTCTGACCAGTGGCAGGAGGTGAGCCTGGGGCAGAGGGAGTGGAGACTCTGTCCGTGCACTAGGAGAGGGATAGGAAGGCTCCTAGGGGCTTCCCATTCGTGAGGGACATCTGGAGCAGCAGTGACAATGGCAGTAATACATGCTCTTGTTTTCTGAGGAGCCACCATGTGCCAGACACTGAGCTACATTTTTCATACCATGACCTCATTTAATCTTTGTAACTGGAATGGGAGGCCATGATCCCCATTTTGCAGATGAGGAGACTGAGGCTTAGAGAGGCAAAATGATTTGGCCAAAAAAATGGTGACTTGCTGAGCTCTGTCTGAATCTAGAGTCTGTGCTTATAAGCACTGTGCCATGGGGCCTTACAGAGGGGCAGAACCTGGATAAGCCCCCAGAGGTCCTCAACCTTGGAGAGCAGTTCTGTTGCCTCTCTCCTGTTCCTTTACCCAGTTCTGCGCTCTGCACTGCCGGACACAGGGGACACGTGAGTGGTGGCTTCGCCAATGTCCTTCTCCATGCACGTGCTCATAAGAGTCTCTGCCACAGCCCAGCAAGGGCGGCCTTGTCAGCACCCCCAGTTGACAGAGGAGGAAACTGAAGTCCAAAGCGACAATTTGCCTAATGCTTTTCAGCCAGTAAGGGGCCCACTTGGCTTTGGAAACTCAACCCTTTCCCCTCCTTTCCTCTGCCCAAAGAAGGCCAGCTTTCCACCTATGTCTTTCCTTGGGGGATGCCCAGATGCCACTGTTCATGACCCAGCGGTCTCAGACTGGGTAAAGTGTCGTCCTCCTCCTTCACTCTTCATTCGTCACACCCGTGAGACCCCTCTTTTCCATAAAATCAGGACACATCCTCTGTTTTGCGTCTGCTGTCGTGGCACATGAAGAAAACAAGAGCCAGGTACACAGGATACAGTAAACACGGGGCAGTTGTATGAAAACTACCACGATGCCAGGCACAGTGGCTCATGCCTGTAATCCCAGCACTTTGGGAGACAGAGGCGAGAGAATTACCTGAGTCCAAGGGTTTAAGATCAGCCTGGGCAACTTGGCAAGACCTCGTCTCTGCAATAAATCAGAAAATTAGTAGGGCGTGGTGGCGTGCGCCTGTAATTCCAGCCACTTGGAAGGCTGAGGCGAAATGATCGCCTACCTCTTGCTGAGTGGAATTTATTAGTTTGCTGTATGATCAGTCTCCCCCATAGACCCCGAGCTCTGTGAGGGGCGTGTCAGCCTTTCTCATTGCTGTGGACAGTCTTTGGCCGTGCAGTCTTGCTCAGCATGTAGTAAGTGTTCGATAAATGTGTGGAATTAATGAATACATGAATGGATGGGCCATTTCATTAACTGTTTAAAGCCTCAGTTTCCTCGTCCATAAAATGAGAATAATGATCCTTCCCACCTAGGCTGGTGTGAGCTCAAAATGAATTCCTAGGTGAAACCTGGAGGCTTTTGGCCTTCCCTGGGTTGCACTTTCCTCAATTTGACACAAAAACTCTTTCCCTAGGGCCCTCTGTGGCCAAACTTCAGGACCATTTCAGTTCTGTGGAAGCGGAACTAGAGTGACCAGTTCCACATCAGTCCTGTCAGGTGCCAGGTGGGTGCCCTGGAGATGGAGTGAGACCCAGGGGCATGAGATCCACAAGTCTGACTCTGCCGCTGCTTCCCTGGGTCCTCTTGATCCCAACCTTAACTAGCTTCTCTGGGCCTCAGTCTCCCCAGGTATAAAAAGGAAGGCAGGAAACCTCACACAGCTCTCCTGGGTGCTGTAAGATGACAAACGTAAAAGTACTCAGTCCCCCCGCTTGATACAGACTCAAGGCTTGGACTGGAATTATTTGCATAAGACCTTACATAAGCACCAGGTTCCTAACCAAGCAGTGATTTCTGGACCCAGAGAAGTCTCTGGAGACTTTGCCCCACTGGCCTGTTTTTATGTGGTCTCTTGGGCCACTGAGGCCACAGAAAGCACAGGGGTGGACCCTGAGTAAATGGTTAAGAGCACTCAGCACCTTGGTTTTCCTGTTTCTTCAATTTCATCTTTATTGACTTTATCATCATCACGATGATGATGATATTTAATTTTTTTCACATTTCTAATCTGCATGAAGAAAAAATGAAACTCTGTCCCTCCTGATCTTATCTGTTAAAGCTAATTATTGCTGGCAGTTCTGTGTGTACAAACATTCCCCTCTGCCTTATTTATAGCATGGATGGTCTCATGTCAGATTGCCCAGTTCAGATGCTGGCAGCAAGCTGCTAGGTTCCATGAGTGAGTGAACGGGCTAGCTGGGGACAGTGGCAAACTGTGAGCCTCATTCTCCCCATCTGTAACTTCAGATGAGTTGCTTTTAACCCTGGCTGCATAAAAGAATCAACTGTACACCTTTTAAAAAATACTGAGACCCCAGCCCCACTCCAGAACCACTAAACCAGACACTCTGGGGTAGGGCCCTGGGACCTCCAGGGAATTCTAACGTCCAGCCAGGGCTGATGAGGACAGCGGTGGGTTATGCCTAAGTTTCTGGCAGGTTCTGTGGACATCTGATGCCGTGGGACAACCGTGGTCCCATCCCAGGTGAGAAGACTGCAGAGTGAGCTCAGATGGTGAGGGTAGGGGTCACTGGGTCAGATGACCTGTCTGGCCATCCCTGGGGAGCAACTTTGTCCTCCACCATAGTGTGCTATTAACAGCCTTTCACTTCCTGCTCCAGTGCCCCGGGCCCTGGCCTTGTGTGTGACCTGTGGACATGTGTTCCTAGCACGTGAGCCCTGAGCGCCGTGTCCCTGTGTCCCAGGCCAGCCAACCTGACTTTCACCTTCAGACGCCAGCAGGTGGCCAGCAGGGCCAGCCTCAGACACAGGAAGATGACACAGTCAGCCACCATGGAATCCTGTTCCCTTATGGCGCCAACCTGGAGAGAGCAGCCCAGGTGGGGAAGGGACTTCCCCAAGTCCCTTGAGCAAGACAGGGAAAGAACCAAGGAAGGGTCCACGTGGCTGAGTATGTGACCTAATTTCTGTGTGAAGGAATTTCCATGTAAAAGGACAAAAATCAAACTATTTTTTCCCTATTGGAGTTCCTTGAAGAGTATTCATGGCCTTCAGCCAAGAAACCCCCCAGGACACACCTGTAGTTAAACAAGCTGCTTTATCATTCATTGCAGCAGTGAGGGAGCACATATACCAGGAGCAGCCATGAGTATCTCTGTAAGAGCAGCCAAGAGTATCTCTGTAAGAACCCATGAGAAGATCCAGGCTTTAGGCCAGTTGCTGTCAGTACCAGAGACAGTGCTGTGACTGGGTAAAGAAGCAGCTGTCATTCATTCATTTAGCAAGAGAGATGGCACAGTGACCTATGAAGTGGTCTTGCTTTGTCTCATTCTGTCACAGTCTCGAGTGAATTTGTTGAGGTTGGTGTTCTACCTGATAGTTGAACTCCAGTGGGAACAACATGGCAGGCTCTGAGTGTCAGACCCATTTGCAATGTCAGGGTCTGCCTTCTCCTCTTTCATGAATAATCCACATTTCTCAAGTACCAGCTCATGTTCAGCTTCCTGTTAAATTCTTTCTGTTAGGGGTTGGTGAACCACAGCCCACCTGGTCCAGCCCACTACCAATTTTTTGTGCAGTCTGTGAGCTAAACTAGTGTGTGTATGTATGTTTGTGTGTGTGTGTGTGTGTGTGTGTGTGTGTGTGTGTGTGTGTGTTTGAGTCAGGGTCTTACTCTGTTGCCCAGGCTGAAGTGCAGTGGCACACACACAGCCACCACAGCCTCAACCTGCTGCGCTCAGGTGATCCTTCCACCTCAGCCTTCCAAGTAGCTGTAACTACAGATACACACCACCTCACCTGGCTAATTTTTTTGATTTATTATAGAGACAAGGTCTTGCCATATTGCTCAGGCTGGTCTCAAACCCTGGGCTCAGACAATCTCTTGCCTCAGCCTCGCAAAGTGCTGGGATTACAGGCATGAGCCACTGTGCCTGGCTTAGTTTTTGTATTTTTTAGTGGTTGAAGTAAGTCAAAGGAAGAAAAATATTTTGTGACATGAGAAAATCAAATGAAATTCAAATTTCAGTGTCCCAGAATAAAGAGTGAGTCACACTCCATCACTGATGTGTCGTCTGTGGCTGTTTTCCTGCTATGGAATTGTTGTGACTGAGATGGTATGCCCTCCCCCACCCCACCACCAAGCCTAAAATACTTGCTATCTGGTTTTTTTATTTTTTGTTTTATTTTATTTTATTTTATTTTTTTGAGTGGAGTCTCACTCTGTCGCTCAGACTAAAGTGCAGTGGCCACTCCTGGCCACTGCAGCCTCAACCTGCTGGGCTCTGGTGATCCTTCCGCCTCAGCCTTCCAAGTAGCTGGAACTACAGGCACGCGCTACCACGCCCAGCTAAGTTTTTTGATTTTTATTGTAGAGATGAGGTCTTGCCAAGTCGCCCAGGCGGGTCTCGAACCCGTGGGCTCAGGCAATCCACTCACCTTGGCCTCCCAAAGCGCGGGATTACAGGCTGAGCCACTGAGCCCAGCCTATTTTTTATTTTATAAAGACGAGATCTTGCTATATTGCTTAGGCTGGACTCAAACTTCTGGGCTCAAGCAATCCTCTCGCCTCAGCCTCCCAAAGTGCTGGGATTATAGGCAAGAACCACTGCGTCTGGCCTATCTAGCTTTTTACAAAGTTTGCTGGTCCCTGCTTTCAATGGTTAACTCTTCAATCCTCTTGACAATCCTAGGAAAACAGTTACTTCTATTTTATGAATTTTTATTCTGTTTTGTGAATTGTGGTACACGTTAAACCTCAGTTTCTCAGCGTCAGTATGACTGCTTTGGGGGTGGGATAGTTCTTTGTTGGGTGGGCTGACCTGTGTATTATAGGATGTTTAGCAGCATTTCTGGCCTCTGACCAGTAGGTGCCAGCAGTAAACCCCCCCCCCCCACCACTGCTCCATCGAGTTGTGACAACCAAAAATGCCTCCAGACACTGCCCGACATGTCCTTGGGGGAAGAAGTGGTCCTGGTTGGAAACCACTGACCTAAGATCACATACTAAGTGGGGGAGTATGATTTGAACCCAGGGCCTATGAGTTTAGCCACCTGCTGTACATCCAGCTCCCAGAGGTAGGTTGTTTTAGAGTGGCCCCAGCTGCAGGAACTTTTAGCACATTCTGAGCTTCTTGTCTCCAAAACACTGTCAAAGCCTCCTGGGGAGTCTAGCCTATTAAGCAGAGGGATACTTTAAAAATGATGTCAGGGCTGGGAGTAATCCCAGCAATTTGGGAGGCCGAGGTAGGAGGATTGCTTAAGCCCAGGAGTTTGAGACCGGCCTCGAACATAGCAAGACCTTGTCTCTACAAAAAAATTTTTTTAAATTAGTGGGGCATGGCGGTGCGTGCCTGTACTTCCAGCTACTGGGAAAGCTGAGGCAGAAGGATAGCCTGAGCCCAAGAAGTTGAGGCTATGGTGAGTCATGATCATGTCACTGTACTCCAGCCTGGGCAACAGAGTGAGACCCCTGACTCAAGATAAATACAAACAAACAAAACAAAGTCAGGTCTTGTCCTGACCACCCTCTGCTCAAATGCTAACTTGGCTTCTACCTGCCTCAGAGGAGACCCCTGCATGACCCAGCCCCCTTCCTGCCATGCCCACTCCCTGCCACTTCTCTCACCTTGTCTTCTCCTACTCTCCTGCCCCCTCAGGCCCCTCTAGTCCCACTGGTCTCCCCATCTGCTTTCCAACACACGAGGCATAGTCCCACCCCCAGGCCTTTGCCCCGGCTCTTCCTTGCCCCAGATATCTGCACGAATCATCCCCTTATCTTTCTCTGGTCATGGTTTGAGGTTAGACTTGAAAAAGTTGTCACCCCAGAACACCTGTCCCCTTCCCTGCTTTATGTGTCTCCATGACACTCACCCTTTTCTGCTATACCGTATATTACACTTATCCCTGCTCCGTCTCCCACAATGGAAGCTCCGCTCCAGGTGGAATGGACTTTCACGTCTAGTCACTCGGTGCCAGGCACACAAGAGATGCCTCACAGTGACGGATGGATTGATTGCCCAGGGTCCATGTGTCTGAGTTCTGGCCCTGGGTTCCAAGTTGCAGCGAGCTCTTATCTCAAAAGGAGAACTGAGACCCATCCCCGCGTGCTCTCTCCTCTGCGGTCACCAGCCCAGCTCAGCCACCATCATCCCACCGGGAAAATGAGATGGATCCTGAGCTCCCAGTTCCCATGTTTGCCTCCTTACCCCCACCCCCGCCATTCATTCTCTCTGACCAGGCCCAGAATGTCAGTTCTGTCCTCTGTCGTGGGCACTAAGTCCTGCAGGGAGTCCCGGCCTCTGATTTGCCTCTTATTGACCTCTACCCACTCCGACCCACCCCTGGCCTTCCCTGTTCACTACTTCCCCAGCACACAGGGCTTCCTTGGTTCCTCAGCCTGCCAAGCTCCTCCTTGTTGCGGGGCCTTGCACTCACTGCTCCTGTTTCCTAGAGGCCTCTTCCCATGGCTCTTCACGTGACTGGCTCCTTGTTATCCTTGAGGTCTTGGGTCACATGCCGTCAGCACACAGCATCTTCTCTGTGGACCTGACCACGGTAGCCCACCTGTCCCCTGCCCACCTTACGGTCACTTTCCAACACAGGGCTCAGTGCTATTTCTTCCATGCACTCGTCCCTACCTGAAATTCTCTTTATTCATTTACGGCCTACCTCCCTTTCTAGACTATGAGCTTCATGGGAGTCTAGACTATGAGCTTCATGGGTACTTCATTTATTGTTCACTGAGTACCCTGAGATCATAGTCAATAGCACATAGTAAGTGCTCAGTAAATACTTTTTTGCTGGATGACCATTCTCTGCTCAAATGCTGAGATCATAGGTGAACAATTGGGATCACCTGACACACTGCTGATTCATCACCACTCACAGCTGGCCTTTCCCAAATATCCTTTGGTAATGGCTGCTCAGGCAAGCCTAGGCTTGATTTAGGGGCTGTCATGCAGCTTGTAGGTAACTCCCTGCACAGGCTTGCGGCCATCTCCAGATTGCATGGTGGGACAGGAGGATGGAACGTTGTGTGCCTTGTCTTCTCTTTTGTTCCTTCTTTTATTCATTCTCTCTTTCCCTCCCTCCCTTCTCTCTCTTTCTCTCTCTCCTCCCTCTCTCTCCCCTCCTCCCTCTCTCTCCATCCTTCCTCTCTCTCCCCCTTCTCTCTCTCCCTACCTCCCCCCCACTCTCGTTCCCCCTCTAGCTCTGTCTCCCCCTCCTCTCTATTTCTCTCTCCCCCCTCTTCTCTCTCTCTCTGTCTCTCTCCCCCATCTCTCTCTCTCTCTCTCTCTCTCTCTCTCTCGCTCTCTCTCTCTCTCCTCCCCTCTCTCTTTTCTTCTCTGTTCTAGTCAATACATAGTATGGAATCTTCAGCGATGAAGAAACATTCTTGCCTGACTACACAGGCATCGGGACACTCCTGTCGCATTCTCTAGATTGCACTAAAGCCACCATGCTCTTTCGTCCTAGCTGCTGTGCGGAGAAACAGCCTACACACTGTGCCCGCGGAGATGCAATTTCTTGCCAACACAGAAAGGTAAGTTCTACAGTGAAGTGAAATTTCTACAGGAACCAGTGCTTGGTCGAGGATGCTGAACAGGAATTCAGTGCTGCGAACCGTCTCCCTCCCACCCCAGATTCTCTCCAAATGCCCCAGTGCCAGGTTCCCACCACTCATCCCTGCGGCGTAGACGTGACTCTCATGGCCTCCTTTGTAAAAGTGCAGATGTAGAAAGGGTAGGGCCACACAATGAATCCCTGAAGGTGAGGCTGGGAGTCTTGGAGGATTTCTTCTTGAAAGCAGGAACCCAAAAGCCAGGAGAGCACAAACCACTTGCCAGGCAGGTGAAGAGGCTCTAAAGACAACACATGTCCTATGAAACAGGAGCAGCCCTTCACACCTACATGACTTAGAAAGCATCTTCCCACTGAGGTCACATTTAGTCTCAGTAGCCTTTGCGTATGGCAGCATGGTGGAGATTGTGGGGTTTGGACTTATGCAGACCTGACTTGGAACTCTGTCTCTGCCACTTCCTGTCTGTGTGACTTGGACAAGTCACTTAACCTCTCTGAGCCTCAGTCAGTCTTCTGCCAGCTAGACTGATATTGAAAACTCACCTTATAAGGTGAAACTAAATGAGATACTGTTGATACTGCAGGTTGGCCAGGCTTTCCGCCTGCAGTTGGATGCACTTGTTATTGAGACATTGTTGTCTCACTCTCACAGTGATGAAACCACAGGGAGTGAGGTGCTTTACCCAAGGCAGTGTTGAGCGTTGGTCAGGTCTGTTTCCTTCATTCAACAGATGCTTACTGAGAGCTTATGATGAGGCAGGTACCGGTCCAGGGACAGGGATACAGACAAGAATCCCAGTCCCTGTGGAACTTACATCCCAGTGGCAAGAAATAGATGAATGAATGAAAGCCGTAGCATATCAGAGGGTTGGTGAGTCTCTGAGGGAGAACAAAGCTGGAAAGAGGGTGAGGGAGGTGGGTGGGTGGTGAGAAGGGGCAGTTTGGAAATGGGTGGCCAGGGAAAGCCTCACCAAGAAGAAGTTGCTTGAGCAACTCTGGCAGGAGGTGAGGGATCATGGGTCACCTGTAGGAAGAGTGTTCTCGGCAGAAGGACCAGCATATGCAAAGCTCCTTAGTGTTCAGAGAGCAGCAGGAAGCCAGTGTGGCTGGAGGCGAATGAACAAATGAGCAGATGGCAGAAAGGGTCAGAGCGATGGCTTGGGGGCGAGAGGGCAGTGGAGGGGACAGAGTATGTGAGAGCTCATGGGCTGTTGATAGAGCCTTGACTGAGATAGAAGCCAATGGAAGGTTTTAGCCGAGGAGAGACATGACCTTACGTCCATTTCATCCCATGGCCTAAGCTCCTTCCTGACACCACATGTAGGAATTTTGAGTCCAGTTTGAGACTGGTTCTGTGACTGGCCCTGCCACTCACGACCATGGAATCTGGGAGTAGGATTCAAACATCTGCCCCTGAAAGACTTATACTGGGTTTATTGGAAAAGACCCAGTTCCCACCCCCAGAAGTCCATGTCCATTGGATGCAAACCCCTTCCCTTCTCTGGGTCTCAGTTTCCCCATCTGAACAAAAAAGATAAGCCCTAGGACTCTTTCTGCTCTCTTCTCCTCCTTCTGATATTTACCATGGTTGGGATCCCCAGGTCTGAGGGAGGCCACAGTTCTGGACCTAGCCTGTCACCCCTATGAAGTCAGACCATGACACCTGTTTCCAGCTGCTGCTGGTCTTTGTCGTCCCATCACATGGGAAACTGGCTATAGACCCCAGATCGTGCCCCCACTGCCCTCTGGGGAAGGGGTCCCTTATGTAGTAATTAAGGCCAGAGGGTATTTGGATTACTCTTCATTCTTTAAAAAAATAGTTACCAGTTTTGATTTTTACGTTAAAGAAAAATATATAAAAATAAACTTTAAAATTTTGATTTGCTACGCAGTTCACTTTTTTAAATTTTAATTTTTTAAATTCTAGCCTTGTTGAAGTATAATTGGCAGATAAAAATGTTGTATTTAAGGTGTACGATGTAACATTTTGATATAAGGACACATTGTGAAATGACTTCCACCATCAAACCAATGAACATATTCATCACCTCACAGAATTACAACATTACAGAAATTCTAAATTTTATTCATTTATAAAAATTTTATAATAACACATGTCAAAAAATACTCTTCAACAAAAACAAAAGGTATTTGGTGTCTCATTCCCAGAGGTGGATGATAACAGTTAAGTAATACCATTCTAGACAATTCTTTGACATCTATATACATAAATGCATTTTTATTTTTTTATTTTTTTATTTTTTGAGTTGGCGTCTCACTCCGTCGCCCAGACTGGAGTGCAGTGGTACGCTCCTGGCCACCGCAGCCTCGACCTGCTGGGCTCCGGCGATCCTTCCGCCTCAGCCTTCCAAGTAGCTGGAATTACAGGCGCGTGCTACCACACCCAGCCAATTTTTTGATTTATTGCAGAGATGAGGGCTCACCAAATTGCCCAGGCGGGTCTCGAACCTGCGGGCTCAGGCAATCCACTCACCTCAGCCTCCCAAAGCACTGGGATTACAGACTGAGCCACTGAGCCCGGCTCATAAATGCATTTTTAAATAAAAAATTGATACTGTTCTATATGTTGTTTTGTAACCTGCTATTCCATATAATGAAGTATAGTGGACATCTTTTGCCTCAGTAAGTTTGTCAACATCATGATCTTTTAATTATATACTTAATAGTATTAATTTCACTCTCTCCTAAAACTCTTTAACTGTGCAAGGAAAACAACCCAGAAAATACAAATAAGGAATAAAACAGAAAACAACAAAAAGCAGAAACAAAATACCGCACCCCTGAGAACAGCACCAAAAAAACTTTGTAGGTATCATTCTAGAATATTTAAGGACTCTTACATTCATGAAGCGTGAATGTTTCTAAAATTAAAAAAAACTGAGACTTTTCACTTTAGTTTGTGAATGGATAGCTCTCGTCTTAAGAAACACCTATCTAAATCATCATTCTTAATAGCGGCATTGGTGTTCCATCCAGAAAGAAGGTCATCTTTCTTATCAGTTCCCTTCTGGCGGACATTTAAGTTGGTTTTCATTTAAATCATATTGGATGCCATGGTGAACTCCCTTGTACCCACCCCGAGGCCCCTGTCTATTTCTTGAGAATAAATCTTTGGAGTGGAATATCTGAGCTGAAGGCTTGCACATCTTTAAAGGTTTTGATACCTGTGCCAAACTGGCCTTCCAGAAAGACCATTTAGCTCTCCCAGCCCTGGGGTGGGACGGCGGGGGTTGGACTGTGTCTCCACGTGTTCTGATGGCTTTTCTCTGGATTTGTTTAAAGCAAAGGCCACCCTGAGGAGACAGAGGCTCCACTGGACCTACCGGCTGACTTCAAGAAGGAGGAGGAGTATCGCAGAAACATCTGGAAGGGCTTCCTCATCTCCATCCCCTACTCAGCCAGCATCGGGGGTACGGCCACCCTCACGGGCACGGCCCCCAACCTCATCCTGCTTGGCCAGCTCAAGAGGTAAAAGCAAGTGTCCCCGCAGGTGCCGAGGCTGCTGCTGTTGTTCCTCCTCCTCCTCTTCCTCTTTTCTCATTCATTCAACCTTCAAGACTGTGTATTGTGGGCCTTCTATGGTCCAGGCTCTGCGGACACAGCCATGCACAATCCCAGCAGGATCCCTGCCCTTGGGGAACTTCCATTTATGTGAGAGAGACGGGCAATACATGAAAAAAGCAGATGAAGATGTAGCATGTCTGTGTGATAAGTTAGGAAATGAAATAAAGCAATCCAGAGGGTAGGAGTGATGCGAGTGGGTGCTGTTTTGTATAGGTTGGTAAGGGATGTCGGTCATCTCTGATAAGGTGACATTTGAGCAGAGATCTAGATGGGAGGGAGTGAGCCCCGTGGACAGGAGGGAAGAGCACTCTGGACAGAGGCAATGGCTCATGGCTCAAAGGCTTTGAGGCAGGACTGTCCCCAAGGAGGCTTGCACCCGTTCCCCCTTTCTACTCCTCAGATGGACATAGCTGTCCTTGATCTGTCCTCATCTGCTTCTGTTCTCCAGTTTCTTCCCGCAGTGTGATGTGGTGAATTTCGGCTCCTGGTTCATTTTCGCCTTCCCGCTCATGCTGCTGTTCCTGTTGGCTGGCTGGCTCTGGATCTCCTTCCTATATGGGGGAATGAGCTTGAGGTACCTCTCATTTCTTCTTGGGAAATGGAGTGGGAATGGAGACACACAGGGCGTAGGGGTCAGATGGCACTGGGTGGGAGTTCCAGCTTCCTGGCTCACTAGGGAGTAGCCTTCCTAGTCTCAGTCTCCGCCTGGAAAAATGGAGGATGATTGTTATTATCTCATGTCTTGACATTCCAGAGACGTGAGGATTAAAAGGGGGGTTTGGCCAGCCTGCCATACCTAGGCCCTCTGCTAATCACCCATCCTTAATAATTACTAATAGCATTGTCATTAAATAAGGTAAACACTTATGGCTGGGCACAATGGTTCATGCCTATAATCTTAGCATTTTGGGAGGCTGAGGTGGGAGGATCACTTGAGTCCAGGAGTTCAAGACCAGCCTGGGCAACATAGCAAGACCTTGTCTCTACAAAAAAATGAGAAAATCAACTGGGTGTGGCGGCACATGCCAGTAGTCCCAGCTACCTGAGAGGCTGAGGCAGAAGGATCACCACCTAAGCCCAGGAGGTCGAGGTTAATGTGAGCTGTGATCTGTGCCACTGCACTCCAGCCTGGGTGACAGAGTGAGATCCCCCCAACTCAAAAAAAAAAGAAAAAGAAAAAGGTAAACACTTATGACCAGAGAAGGGAGTGCACTGTTTAGCATTGTATGGGGCCCAGTACAAGTTGGTGTGGCATGAGGACAAGATATTAAATAGCATCAGATCATATCGTGGGAGAAATATTTATCAGCTCTTATTAATCTATGTGCTTAAGTTGAGAGAAAGTCTCAGTTGGGTGCTGGAAGAACTTTAGCAACTGTCTCACATTTCCAAGTTGGCCTTTTAAACAAAGAGCAAGCCTCAGGCTCTGAGACTTAAGACAGTAATGGTGCCTAGCCAAAATATAATACTAAGGCTTTGATTTCCATGTTTATTTGTATGGTTACTTTAATTTGGATAAGCAACACACACATATAGCTCTCAAAAGTGAAAATAATACAAAGGGGTATTGTTATACTGCAGTGAGAATGCTTCTTCCCGGCCATGCCTACATTGGCCTGTTTGCCCCAAATACCCCCCAAACGGGTAGTCACTTCCACTGGTTTCCTGGGTAATCTTCCAGAATTTTTTTAAGCAAGTATGAACAGACACAAATCTATTTTTCTGGTCTTTTTGACAGATTTCATTTTGTATATTAGCAGTCATTTTTATAAGATACATTTGTAGAAGTGGGATCTCTGGATCAGAGAATAAAGACATTTTTGTTTTAATAGATACAATCAAACCATTCTCCATAAAAATGGTACATAATCACTTCTCCCATGCATAATGTATGAGGGTGTCTGTTTTCTTGCCACAAAGTGGACTTTTGCCAATTTGAGAAGAGAAAAATAACTTGTGTTTGTTTTATTAAGAGTAATTTTGAGCAATTTTTCATATGTCTGGAAGCCACTGGTATTTTCTTTCCTATGACTTGTTAAACTGTGTGCTCATACTTTTTGTACATTTTTCAAATAGATTGTTAGTATTGTTCTTATTAGTTTCTAGTACTCTTTATATATTAGAAAGACTAATACTTATTCTGCAATAGGCATAGCAAATATTTTTTCCTGATTTGACTTTTGACTTTGCTTATGGTGTTTTTCTTCATGTAGAATTCTTTTAAAATTTTTATGAAGGTGAATTTATCAATCTTTTCTCATAAGGTTTCTGAAGTTTCCATTACAGTTTAGAAAGGTTTTCCCATTAGAGGAGTTATGAAAGAATATTCCCTTGTTTTCTTCTAGTGTTTTTATATTTTTTATATTTAACTCCCTGATCTTTTTGGAGTTCATTCTTACTTTAAAGTGTGAAGCTTGAATCCAACTTTGTTTTTTATTACAGATGACCGCTCAGTTGTCTTAACTTCATTTATTGGCACACAAATTTTTTTAATTTTAATGATGAAGTCCAATTTATCTATCTTTGGTTACTTGTGCTTTTAGTGTCATATCTAAGAAACTGTTGTCTAATCCAAGGCCCTGAACGTGTATCCCTGTTTTCTTCTAAGAGATTTATGATTTTAGTGCTTACATTGAGGTCTTTCATCCATTTTGAGTTAAATTTTGTATATGGTATGAGGCAGGAGTCCAAATTCATTCTTTTGCACATGAATATCCAGTTTTTCTAGCACCAATTGTTCAAAGACTGTTCCTTCCCCCACTGAATGGTTTTGGTGCCCTAGTCAAAAATCAATTGGATATAAATGGATGGGTTTATTTCTGGACTCTCAATTCTGTTCCACAGATCATATGTATAACATAATTTTCTACACAACTCTGAGATACTTTATCATAGACTAAATTCTCTTTTGTGCTTGAGTCTATTTCTAGTCTTTTATTTTCTTCCGGTGATTTCTCTGTAGTTTCAAGCACCTGTTTGATTAACTAAATATTTCTAAACCTGGGAGTCATATGATCAGGTTCACATTTTTAAAAAAATCAACCAGGCTGTAGGTGGGAGAAGACTTTAGAAAGGGAAGATAGAGGCAGGCAGACCAGTCATTAAGCAGTTGCAGTCTCCAGAACAGAGATGATGTAGCTTGGCCAGGTGGTGGCAGTGGTGATAGGTAGGAAGTGAATTCAGTCACACCTGCAGTGGCCACTCCTAACCTCCCTCTTTCTATTTCAGGGGCTGGGGGAAGAAGAAATCTGAGATAAGAACTGATGCAGAAGACAAGGCTCGGGCTGTGATTTGGGAAGAATTCCAGAGCCTAGGGCCCACCAAGTATGTGGGGGTCATGGGGATGGAGAGGAAGCTGGACATTAGACTCTCAGGAGAGCTGCCCCCAGCCTGGTCCTAGACCTAGAGGGGAAACTTTAGGATCAATAGCCTGGGAGCCTAGAGAAGGAAGATGGGAGGTGGCTTACACAGTCAGCCTTTTGCCCTGGTGCTAGGGTAGATACCCTGAGGACCAAAAATCCCCTCAGGGCATACTTGAGGTGGGTTCTCCCACCTTCCCTCCTAAGGCACCTTTCCCTCCTAGTACACGGGATATCCAATGCTATCTCAGGTGGCTTCTAGGACCTTGCTTAATGCATGTTTCCCATGTGGTGAAAATAACTCTTGTGTGGCCTTAGGCATTAACTCTCTCTGGGCCCTACTTTCCAATATGTGAAATGGGAACATTTGGGTAGCTATTTCTTCCAACGTTTGGGGTGTCTCTCCTTCCACCTCTGTGTACCCTTCTCTCATGTCTGTTCCCTGTGTCTGTTCCTTTCAGTGTGCCCAGACGTCTGACAGACTGTGTGTCTATCTACCTCCCTCCCTCTCTTTGCCTACTCCATTTCTGTCTGTCAGTTTTCCTTTCTCTCTGCTTTTCTGACTCTGTCTCTGTTCTCACTTTTCTTCTCTCTCTTGGTTTTCCATGGGACCCTGGCAAACTCCTAGTGATAATGGTATAAACAGTTTGGGGAAGGGGATGGCTTGATGCTCGAGAAGGATCTGAGGGAACATGGAGGCCCCAGGATGTGCATGGCTCGCACCATCAGCACCCCTCCTCTCACTCTGGGGACTTCCTGGAAGGCGGATTATTTCGTGCAGCTTTCTCAAGCAGGTCCTCAGCCCCGCCACACCCAGCGGGCACCTGCCAGAGTGAGCCCGGGCCATGCTCCAGTCTGCCCGAGCCCACGGTCAGCGTGATGCTTGCATATCTCACCACAGGTTTGCCGAGCAGGCTGTTTTCATCCTTTTCTGCATGTTCGCCATCCTCCTCTTCTCCAGAGACCCGAAGTTCATCCCTGGCTGGGCCAGCCTCTTCACTCCAGGGTGAGATTCTGGGGCCCTACAGGGTGGAGTCCAACAGGGAAGATTCTAGGTGAGCCACTTGGAGCTGGAGAGGCAGTTTGGTTGGGATTACCTGTGTCCAGTTTACACCTATTGTCCCATATAATTATCAATAGCTCCCTCTTTCACTCCAAAGAGTTTAGGTTTGGATGCTAAAACATTTCGTTTCTCACGTGTTGGGAGCTTTGGCTTTGGAATAAGAAAAAACAAGGTTAGAATTCTAGCTCTAGCCAGGCTCGGTTGCTCAGCCTGTAATTCTGAGCTTTGGGAGGCTGAGGTGAGTGGATTGCCTGGGCCTGCGGGTTCAAGACCCGCCTGGGCAACTTGGCGAGACCTCATCTCTACAATAAATCAAAAAATCGGCTGGGCATGGTAGCGCATGCATGTAATTCCGGCTACTTGGAAGGCTGAGGCGGAAGGATCGCCGGAGACCAGCAGGTTGAGGCTGCAGTGGCCAGGAGCGGCCACTGCACTCCAGTCTGGGTAACAGAGTGAGACTCCAACTCAAAAAAAAAAAAAAAAAGAATTCTAGCTCTGCCACTTACGAGCTGCATGAGTTGGGGGCAAAACCATTCATTCAATCAACATTTATTGAGCGTGCATTACGTGCTATGCCAGATGCTGAGGCTGGGGACATAAACAAAAACAAGTAGTTGGACAAAAAAATAACTGCAGATTGTAATGAGGGCTATGAAGGAAAGAGTGAGAAGATTATTTTATAAAATAATACATCAGGGGCATTGACTTTGGATAGTTCTGGGAAGAACCAGAGGTTAGGAAGAGCGGAGGTTAAAAATAACAACAACAACAGTGGAGATTCCCTGGGAATGTCTACTGAAGCCTGAGCTAGGAACAAACTTAGCATGTTTGGAGAACTGAAAGAAACCCAGTGTGACTGAGGCCTGGTGGGAAGGAAGGAAACTGGAAACTGGGCGAGATGGAGCTGGAAGGGTGGATGAGGGCCCGGTCAGGCTTGTCGGGCATGTTATGTATTTTCATCTTTTATTTTTCTTCTGAGAGCAGTGGGCAGCTATTGGAGCATCTCAAGTTGCTAAACCTCTCTGTGCCTCAATTTTCTCATCTTTAAAATGGTGTTGAAATAGTACATTTCTCACTGAATTGTTTTAGCGATAAATGAGTCAATGTACATCAAGTT
Organism: Tarsius wallacei; assembly: GCA_963574415.1. Classification (NCBI taxonomy): domain Eukaryota; kingdom Metazoa; phylum Chordata; class Mammalia; order Primates; family Tarsiidae; genus Tarsius; species Tarsius wallacei. The sequence goes on from CAUYQG010248685.1 coordinate 23,196, forward strand.
ATTAGGATGGCGCCTAAGAATAACTCAATAATTCTGAGCTGTATTTATTAGGAAATGGATGGAGGGCAAAAATATAGGTGAGAAGAATAGTTAAGAGCTATAACACCATCTAGGTGGCCCCTGTCTTCTGGGAAAGGTGTGAGCAAACCACAGCTCATGAACCAGATCTAGCTCGCCACTTTCTTTCGAATGGTTTTTACATTTTTAAATGGCTGGGGAAAAATCAAAAGACAAATAATATTTTGTGATGCTTGAAAATGGAAATTCAAATTTTAGTGTCTACAGTAAAGTTTGTACTGGTTCACAGCCACATCTGTTCAAGTACGTATTATCTATGACTGATTTCATGCTACAGTGTCAAAGTTGAATCGTGTTGGAGAACATGTGGCCCACAAAGCTGAAAATATTTTGCTGTGTGGCTTATGACAGAAGATGTTTGCTGACCCCTGGTCCAGGGGGATGTTTGGATGACTTGAGTGAAAGTGGTAGCAAAGGGGTCGCAACTGTCAAGGTATCTTTCAAAGTTAGATGTGGTGGACTTGAACTGGGTTGGATTTGGGGCTGTGTGGAAAAGGAGCACCTACCCAGGTGGTGGTTTGTTGGAGCAGAACATTCTTCAGGGAGGTGGGGTGGCTCATCAGCAATTCCATCTAGGCCTTGGCTTAGACTTGTTAAGCTCAGTAGACAGGTGGCTATGCAAGACTGGAGCTCGGAGGAGGTGTTTAGGGTACAGATATAAATCTGAGAGTCATTGTGTAAATGTGGGGACTTAAATCCATAGGGGTTGATGGGCTCAGCAAGGGGAAATGCGTAGGGAGAATATGGAAGACGCTGAGGAGCCCCAAGCTCCTAGGAGCTGGATAGAAGATAATCCTGTTACAGAAACAGAGAAGCAGTCACTGAGGTAGGAGGAAACCTGGAACTGTGGACCAGGAAAGGCTGAGAGAGGGGAGAGTTTTCAGAAAGAGTGAGTGGGCACTGTGTCCAGTTCTGGTGTGAGCTGGAACGTGATTGGATGGGAGATGTGTCTGCTGGGTTGGGACAGACCTGATGATTTTGTTCAGCACCATTTGAGAGAGATACAATATGAGCCACAGATGTCTTTTAAATATTTTGGTAGCCACATTATAAAAGTGAAAAGAAACAAGTGAAATGACTCTTAATAATATACTTTATGTATAAATTATTATTGAACTAGTTATATAGAATATGTATGTTCTTTTCCCATATTCAGTCTGTAAAATGGAATGTGTATTTTGCATTCAAAGCACATCTCAGTTTGGTCTTGCCACATCTCGAGTGCGCACTAGCCCACATGTGGCTTGTGGCCACCATATGGAAAAATCCAGATAGCTCACCTTCTGAGTTTCAGCCTCCTTGCTGGTATAGTAGGTGATCTAATCTCCTGAAGGTCGTTATAAAGAAGAAAAAAATAATAATTTCAGAGAGCCAAGAGAAGTTCTTATTGCTATTACTATTTTATTTTTCCAAAATGCAAGTGTTTTTTTTCCAAGTGAAAAATGGGTGTTATAAGCATCCCAACAATCCAGACAAAGAGAAAATCACCTAGAATCTCAGTCTTCAGTTCTGATATACATCTTTTCTGACTTTTAGAAAATGCCTATCTGGGAACTGCTCTACATTTTGATCATGTTGTTGGTTACAGGACTATATACATTTGTCAAAACTTGCTGAATTTATGGTGAAAATGGGTATATTTTGCTCTGTGTTAATTATACCTCAATAAAACACATGCGGCCTGGGCATAGTGGCTCATGCGTGTAATTCCAGGGCTTTGGGAGAGCAAGGGCTTTGAGATGCCAAAATGGGAGAATTGCTTGAGGCCAGCAGTGGAAGACCAGCCTGCACAACATAGCAAGACTTCTGTATCTACAAAAAATATATATAAAAATAGGCCAGGCATGGTGGCACACAAATGTAGTCCTCGCTACTCGGGAGACTGAGACAGGAAGATTACTTGAGCCTGGGAGTTCAAGGCTGCAGTGAGCTGCCATGGTGCCACCGCACTGCAGCCTGGGCAACAGAGTGAGACCCTGTCTTTTTAAAAATAAAAATAAAAAATTGCAAAATAAGAAACGCATGTCAATTAGCTAAAAAGAACCTTATTGAAACACAAAATTTTTAAAAACAGAAATGTGATCCCAGTAAACTTATTATTTCTAATCCGTGTTTCTCTTTTTTGCCGAATTACAAAAGTTACACATATTCATAAAAATTCAAACAAAGCTGAATCGAAAAGCAAAAAGTGAATTGCTCTTCCTCTACCTTCTGTTTCACTCCCCAGAGATGACGGCAATGAACAGGTTGGTGTGCAACATTCTAGATGGGCACACATGTCTTATACATACGCATACACATAGGTAGACATGCATACATATCTTAATACACACAGGCACATAAGACTTAATGCACACATATGTATAAGTATACAGGCACATATAACTTAACACACATGTATAGACATACATGTACACATATCTTAATACATACACACATACATAAATGTATACATATAATAAAACTGGAAAATGCAACCTCATGATCATGGACAACTTGCTATTTTGGACTTCATTTATTCTTTTTAACCAATTCTTAACTGGATTGTGTCCAATACTACAAATAAAAATTTGCTTTCAAAAAATGTTTACAAGGTATCTTGATTGTATTTCTATGTCAATACCTAAAGATCGACATTATCTTTTATCTTTTTTTTAAACAGATGCAGTGTCTTTCATACTATGAATAGAACACAATTTATTTAAACATATCCCTAGTAAAAAGCTTTCATTGTTTTACACTCTTATCAATAATGAGCATCCCTGCAAAGAATTTGCACAGAATCCGATGATTTTCTGAGGATAAATTCCTAGAAGTAGACTAACTAGATCGAAGGGTATTCACATACAAAATTTGGGGTCTGTTTTGTTTTGTTTTCATGAGTTGGGATCTCACTCTGTCACTCAGGCTGGAATGCAGTGGCACGATCACAGTTCACGGTAGCCTCAACCTCCTGGGCTCAGGCAATTCTCCACCTCAGCCTCCTGCGTAGCTGGAACTTCAGGCACGTGTCACCACACCAGGCTAATTTTTTTATTTTTATTTTTGTAGAGACAGGGTCTTGCTATGTTACCCAATCTGGAGTACAGTGGCACCACAGCAACTCACTACAGCCTTGAACTCCTGGGCTCAAGTAATCTTCCTGACTCAGCCCCCCGAGACAGGAAGGCAGTTTGAGCACGATGCCAACTGCCTAGAAGGCTAAACTCACTCTTTCTCTCTCTGTGTACGTTCCCAATATACTCACCAGGCTTTATCCCCTTTCCAAGTTTTGCCTGTGAGAAGATGAATGGTATTCCATTAGTGTTTTGATTTGTATTTCTCTGATTATAGTGATATTGACCATATTTTCCCAATCCTTGGCCATTTGGATACTCTTCTTTCCAATGTGTGAGCTGAAAGAGCTTTTGTTAGAATGAGCTCTGGGCTTCATTGAACTCAGAGCCAGAAAAATCTGGGTTCAAGGCACATCTCCTCCACAGACTTGGTCTGACCTTGAACAAGTCGTTCCTGCTCTCTGATCCTCCGATTCCTCATCTGAAATGGAAGGTGTCTTCCCTGAGGGCTTGATGCTTACAAAGCTCCCCGAAAGGACACACTGTAAATGCATGAAAGGTAGCAGTTAGGTTTTGAGGGGCTGTGAGGCTAGGCTGATCTGGGCTCCGCTGGTATGAGTGGGCTGCAACTCCAGGTGGTGAGCTACCCATCCAAGGAGGGATTCAAGCACAAGCTGAAGAAAGACATACAGGGTTCTCACAAGAGTCCAGGTTAGGGTGATTTATGGGGGTTCCAAGATCCCAATATTCTGTGACTCTCAGATTCACCCCTCATTTGTTAAGTACCTCTTCCTAGGGTCCCTGAACTGGGAGGATAAGCATTTGCTTGGGCTCAAGCAGCATCGAAATGCCCCCGGGAGCTGGGTAAAGGACTTTTGCATCACATTGCATGCAGTGCACGACGGAATCCAGGGGCCCCACTTCCAACAATGCCCCCTTCACCATGCGCCTAATTCCCTTCCACAAATCCTCATTGCAAATCTGCCAAACCTTGGCCTGCTGAGACGTCCAGGGTCACATGCTTTGGGGCCTTCTCATTGTAGGTTTCTTTCTGATGCTGTCACCGGCGTGGCTATTGTCATCATCTTGTTCTTCTTCCCGTCCCAAAGGCCGTCTCTCAAGTGGTGGTTTGACTTCAAAGGTAAGGCAGTGAGGCCGGGATGTCAGTGGGCTTGGTGAGGACCGGCATGGGACACAGAGCCAGCAGCCTGGAGCAGCCCCATTGTATTGACCACATGGTCATGCAGGTTCCCCCTGTCATGGTCTGAGCAGTCATCTGGCCTGGGGACTTAGGGCTGCCCAAGGTGATAGTCCAGGACAGGAGTTAGCGACCACAGTCCTTGGTCCAAGTCCCACCAGCTGTCTGTTTTTGTACAGCCTGTGAGCTAAACATGGTTTTCACATTTTTACATGGTTGAAAAAAAAAATCAAAAGAAAAATGTTTCTTGACACATGAAAGTTACATGAAATTCAAATTTCAGTATCCCTAAATAAAGTTCTTCATTTCCTCAAGAAATCTGTGAAAATTCATTTTCTTTAGTTATGTAAGTACCTACACAGTAGCCTCTATTTGGCCTCTTGGCCCACAAAGCAAAAAAAAAAAATTACTTTCTGGGAGGAAAAAAACAATCCTTTGGCCCAAAGCAGGAGCGGCCCTTCAGTTGACCGAGGAGCCAGACATGAAACGCCAGCACCGGGTTTCACCCAGACACGAAGAGGGTGGGAGTGGAGCAAGCTGTCTAAGGCCATTCGGATTCTGCTTTGTAAAAATCACTGACCCCTCCAGCCAGTGTACCGATTCGCGACCCCACCGGTTTCCAGTATATATCAGCCAGAAGGCATCGTCGACACCTGCAGCCTGTGACATCTGCTGCCCCTGGTGGAGGCAGCCACCGGCCCATACTCCACCTGGGGAAGCGGAGCCTCTCTGGACCCGGAGTCAGGAAGTCGCTAGCATCTAACGTGGATGTCACGCCAGATAGTCCCGGCCATGGGAGAGTCAGGGTTTGAGCTTGGGGAGGATAATGTGTGGATCCCATAGGAAGAGAAGGATTTCCCAGGGCTCTGTGAACAGCCCTTGTAGCATAGCTGGGTCTCAGGGAGGCTGGACCCAGATCCAAGGAGGCCAGGCTGTGGGCGTGTGCACCCTGCAGTCAAGTGGGATTCGGCTCTCCTCTCCATGTCTGCTTCTGTCTTCCACCCGGCTTCGCTCATCATTTCCTCTGGGCACCACTTGTTGATGCTTCATCGTTTCTACTCTCCTTAGTTTTTGTTTTTGTTTTTGAGTCAGGGTCGCACAATCATGGCTCGCCACAACCTTGACCTCCTGGGCTCTAGCAATCCTTCCACCTCAGTCTCCTGAGTAGCTGGAACTACAGGCACGTGCCCCAACAAACTGGCTAATTTTGTTGACTTTTTTGTAGAAACGAGGTCTTGTTATGTTGCCCGGGCAGGTCTTAAACTCCTAGACTCAAATGACCCTCCCGCCTCAGCTTCCCAAAGTGCTGGGATTACAGGTGTGAGCCACCATGCCCGGCCTCTACTCTCCTTCGTTTTTGCCTCCTTATGGTTTCTGCTTCATTCCAGTTGCTACTTTTTTGAGGCTTCTGTTCTCTCAGAGAGTCTGCCCCCCATGACTCCCTTGAATCCCGCTTCTTCGTGGCCTCTGTGCCCTTGTGGCAGCTATGCCCTCGCACGTGCTGCCGCTTCCCAGCTTCTGCTCTCTCGTGGGCTCACTCCCTCGCAGAGTCTGTCCACTCCCTCATAGCCTTCCCACCTGCTTCCTCGGCGACCCTCAGCCCACTTGGCGTCCCTCCTGAGTCCTATGGCCCCTCTCTCTCCATCCTTTCACCTCAGGCATCGCCTCCCTTCACCTGAGTGCCTCCCTATTTCCCATCGATACTTCTAAGAGTGTGAGCCTGGTTGGTCCAGCTTCTTCTTATGTGGGCAGATCCTCCCCCACAAGGCTACCCGTGCTTCTGTCACCTGGGGGAGCCCGCAATGCCCACGGCTTCCTCTTGGCTGGGGGTGACTCATATCCCAGCCCTGCTGCTAATTCGCTGTGTGACCTCAAGAAAGCGCCTGTGATCTCTGGAGCTTGCTTTCCCACTTAGAAAAGGAGGAAGTCCCTTTGACGCCTTCCACCTCTGGCATTCAGTGGTTTTATAGATCAGGGATTGCAAACTCAAATGCCCACAGGAAGATCGCATATAGATACAGCAGATTGGGAGCAGGAAAATGTGTTTCCTGAAATGCATGGCCCTCCTCATCCAGTTGTCCTTTCACATTTTTGAAGAAGACAACAGCTTCTTTAGTACAAGGAAGACAGCAGCTGAGGATAGTTATGAGTGGCAGACCTTCGGCATTAGGGCATGGTGGGGTCTGGAACACCAGCAGTCAATGACCTCTTAAAGGAGGCAGATGTTACTCAGTTCCGTGGATTGTCATCATGCTGGAAAACAGTACTATTTTCGTCTGTCTCCAGGCTGATGACCCCAGCCCGGAGATGGTGCCCTACCACCCATGGGCCAAGTCCAGCCCACACCTGCTTTTATAAATCGCATTTTCCACAGCCACGCCCATCTGTTTGTATGTTGCCTCTGCGGCTGTCACGCTACACCAATGGGAGAGTCACAGCAGAGACTGTACAGGGAGCTGCAAAGCCTCAACAATCTGCTCTCTAGCTCTTTACAGAAAAGTGTGCTGACTCTCACCCCCTACATTTTAACCACTGCCACATTTGGGGAAGTAAAAATCACCCCCTAACTTCACAGGCCCGAGGTCCTCTTCATTTCTAGTTTTCTGAAGTTCTTTCTTCTTTTTTCCCCCTCTTTGTACACATCCAAATACAAAAAAAGCCTTTTCTCTTATAAATGAGAATAAAAATAACACTTGAAGTCCGGGTGCAGTAGCTCATGCCTGTTATCCCAACACTTCAGGAAGCTGAGGCAAGAGAATCGCTTGAGCCCAGGAGTTGGAGACCAGCCTGGGCAGCATAGTGAGACCCTGTCTCTACAAAAAAAAAATCAAAAATTAACTGAATGTGGTGGCACACACCTGTAGTCCCAGCTACTCAGGAGGTTGAGGCAAGAGGATTGCCTGAGCCCAGGAGTTTGAGGCTGCAGTGAGCCGTGATTGTGCCACTGCACTCTAACCTGAGAGATAGGATGAGACACTGACTCAAAAAAAATTGCACTTGTGCAGAAGGGCTATTGGGAAATTTAAATAATATCCTGCATGTGGAGTTCCAGAAGATTCTCAAGCTGCAGGAGCCAGGAGAATTATTTTCATTCTGAGCAGAGCAGACCACCCACCCCATCAAGATGCTTTGAGATTTCTCTCCCAGCTTCAAATCAGGTGCTGGAGGCAGACCTTGGCTTCCTGGAGACCCCCGAGTGTCCCCACGAAGATGGGGCTGCAGGGCTGGTGGCCTCTTCCTCAGCTGAATGGCCCTGAGTGTGCACTGGGTCCCTCTCTCTGCCCAGCTCCCAACACGGAGACAGAGCCCCTGTTGACCTGGAGGAAGGCCCAGGAGACCGTGCCTTGGAACATCATTCTCCTCTTGGGAGGGGGCTTCGCCATGGCCAAAGGCTGTGAGGTAAGACTGGTGGAGCCGCGGTGCCACGGGCCAGGGAGGTGGGGCATGTCCCAGTTCCGACCACGGAGCTGGGACCAGAGCGAGGGAACAGCATGGACCCGGTAGGCACAGCCAGTTTCCTCACTTGATATTGGGATGGTCAGAGTTCCCATCTCACGGGTCCACACTCAGCACCTGGTGTGTGGAGAAGAGGAATAAGGTATGATTGGGACCCCCAAGGAGCTCAAGATGGCATAATATTAATATTAATGCTAATAATAACATGCGTCGAGAGCTCTGTGGCTGAAGAGGAATAACAACATACTGTGCTCGCCCCATGCCAGGCGCTGTTCAACATGATTGCTGAGGCGAGAGGGCTGCTTGAGGCCAGGAGTTCAAGACCAGCCTGGGGAACACAATGAGATCCATATAAAATAAAATAAAATGTTAGCCAGGCATGTGCCTGTAGTCCTAGCTACTAGGGAGGCTGAGATGGGAGGATCACTTGAGCCCAGGAGTTTAAGGCTGCAGTGAGTTATGATCGTGCCACTGCACTCTAGCTTGGGTGACAGAGGGAGACCTTGTCTCTTAAAAAAAAAAAAAAAAAAGTGAGCCGGGCCTGGTGCTTCACATCTATAATCCCAGCATTTTGGGAAGCAGATGCAAGAGAATTTCCTGAGCTCAGGGGTTCGAGACCAGCCTGAGCAACATGGCGAGACCTCATCTCTACAACAAATCAAAAAATTAGCCAGTTGTGGTGGCACATGCCTGTGGTTCCAGTTACTTGGAAGGCTGAGGCAAAAGGAGCACCTGAGCCCAGCAGGTTGAGGCTGCGGTGGTCGTGAGCATGCCACTATACTCCAGCCTCAGTAACAGAGTGAGACTCTGACTCAAATATTAATAATAAAAAATAAATAAAATTTTTAAAAATGCTTGACACATATTAACTCATTTAAACCTCTCAGCAAAGCTATAAGGTAGATGCCATTATTATTCCCATTCTATAGATAAGGAACTAAAGGCACAGAGAGGTAAAGTAACTTGCCTCACGTTACACAGCTGTGGGATCAGGATTAGAATCCAGGCAGTGTGGCTCTAGAGTCTGTGCTCTTAACCATTATGATATGACTACTACGTAGCAATATTAATTAATTCATTAATATTATTGCAAATGTTTTTCCAGAGGGCTTTGTGGGCTCAGAAGTCAGGGCTGGGACTAGGGTGGGGCAAGTGAGGCACAGAGAGTGCAGAATTCCCAGGAGTGCCCATCTCAGGGTCAGCGGGCCCTGCTCAGAGGCTGCGCGACCCTGTGTCCAACACAGAGCATCGTGCGTTTTCTCAATCAGTCCTCACACCCATACTGCGAGCCAGATAATGTCTTAATCCCCATTTTACAGGCAGGAAAAGTGAGGCCTGGAAAATTAAGCACTTCTCCTAGAGTCATACAACGGTACTCTGTGCAGGAGCTGGGGTTCAACGCTCTACCTGATGTCAGAGTCCAGCCTCCTAACTGTTCACTCTAGAGAGTTCTGCACAGGCCAGGCCCTGCATGAAGCCCTTGTGAACATCTGTGAGCAGCCCCTTCAGGAGGGTGTGGGACGATCGAGACTCAGTGAGTCTTCATAAGCACCACCGAAGTAGACACGACTGCTGTCCCCATTTTCAGGACAAGGAAATGGAAGCAAAGAGAGGCGAAGTAGCTCGCCTATGTTTGTGTAGCCAGAGGAGGGTGGAGCGGTATTGTGAGGCTGAGTCCTGCCCCTAAATGCCTCGTGGACGTGGCGTTCAAAGCCACAAGCAATCAGGGTCAATATCTGGAGTTAAGGCAAAAGAAGCTGACGTTACTTCTCATATTGCTTTCTCTTCTTCTTTTTTTTAAAGATGGGATCTTGCTCTCTTGCCCAGGCTAAAGTGCCGTGGCATGATCATCACTCACTGCATCACTGCAGCCCTATCTCTTGAGCTCATTTTCAGTTTCCAGTAGTTACAGTGCAGGATACCTGTTCACCGCGTGTGCAAGTCAGAGGCCCAGACTTGGGAATCTCCGTACCCAGATTTAGTACCCAGCTCTACGGTTCCCCACTGGGGTACTTTGGGCAGGTTCCTTGACCTCTCTGCTTCTACTTTTTCCCACCTATGAGTGGAGGCTCAAAGTTCCTACTCTACAGGCTTGCTGGAAGGAATTAGAGACGCGGATAACTGGGCCAATGCGCAGCCGATAAGAAGTGCCAGGAACTGCGTGCATGCACGCTCACGAGATCCTCCAGTCGCGGTTCCCGCAGGCTGGGCTGCCAGGAAGCAGGCTCCGGGTGGGGATTAGCGAACAGGAGCTTCTTTAGCCTGTTCCCTTGGGGTCACCCTGTGGAAGTGGCAGGAAGGACGCGGGAGAGGACACAGCTGGGGGCAGACTCAATTCCAGGAGCTCCAGAGCTGGGATGACCCTTCATTTTTATTTTATTTTATTTATTTTATTTTTATTTTTTTGAGTTGGAGTCTCCCTCCGTCGCCCAGGCTGGAGTGCAGTGGCACGCTCACAACCACGGCAGCCTTGACCTGCTGGGTTCAGGCGATCCTTCTGCCTCAGCCTTCCAAGTAGCTGGAACTACCGGCATGTGCCACCAGCCAGCTAATTTTTTGATTTATTGTAGAGATGAGGTTTTGCCAAGTTGCCCAGGTTGTTCTTAAAACCCTGGGCTCAAGCATCCTCTTGCCTCTCCCTCCCAAAGTGCTGGGATTACAGACATGAGCCACTGAGCCTGGCTGGGATGGCCCTTCAAAAAAGACCCGGCTGATGGGAGGCAGTCAGCCTTCACAGCATCCATCCAGCAGTCTAGACACAAGTGTCCCCAGGAGTGGGTGTGAGCCTGGGTGAGGCGGCTCTGCAGTCCAAGTCAACCAACTGCACTCCCTGAGCTTGGGCAGCAAGGCCTCCACTGAACGGGATCTGGGTGGCACATTCAGGCTCTCTGCACAGGTCATCTCTTTTATCAAATGCATTTTATTTTATTCATAAAAAGATAGACCAGGTGTGGTATCTCACCCCTGTAACCCCAATGCTTTGGGAGGCTGAGGTAGGAGGATCACTTGAGGCCAGGAGTTTGGGACCAGCCTGGGCAACAACATAGTGAGACCTTGTTGCTACAAAAAAATTTAAAAATAGGCCAGGTGTGGTGGCACACACTTGTAGTCCCAGCTACTCGGGAGGCTGAGACAGGAGCATCACTTGAGCATAGAAGCTTGAAGCTGCACTGAGCTATGATTGTGCCACTGCACTCTGGCCTGGACAACAGAGCAAGATCCTGGCTCATAGAAACAACAACAAAAACACACGTGTACAGTGATACAGACTTCAAAGGGAACGAAAAGGTAGATGAGCAGGAGTCCCATTATTTGTTTCCATTTTAGGCATCCTGAGACACAGAGAGGTTAAGTGATTCTAACCTCTCATTGGCAGCAATGCTAGGATTTGAACTCTTCTAACTTTCCATTCTACTTCTTCCTACTGGGGGTGTATCAGGAAAGGCTTCCTGAAGGACGCGACATGTTCTCCAGCTCATGAAGAGGCATGCAATGGAAACATGCCATCTGGGCTGGAATCACAGAGCTTCTGCTTCTTAGGTGTGTGACCTTTCTCAAGTTACTAAACCTCTCTGAGCCTCCGTTTTCTCATCTGTTAAATGAGAATAACAATGGCACCCACCTGGAAGAGTTGTCACAGTTATTAAATGAGGCAATATATAGAGAGAAATTAGAACAAGGCCCAGCACAATTGGTCATCGTGGCTGGAGAATGAGGAAAAGGAAAATCAAAATCAAAGGTGATTTAGGAATCCGTGTCCTGAGCAACTCAGTGGACGGGTGCCATTTACCGTGGAGACAGAACCCAGCCTGGCCCTGAGGCAGGGAGTGGATGAGATGCCTCGCAACCCAGAGGTACCCGGCTTTCATGGGGGCTGGGTGGCAGAGCTGCTGAGCATGCTGGGAGGCCAGCCTGGCTCTTAGCCCAGCCCTGGGCAGCGGGGCGGGAGTTTTTGTTCAACAGGGCTTTGTGTAGAGCTGCCCCTGCCGGTGCTATCCCCTCCCCAGCCCGGCCCAGGAGTGATCAGAATGCTCATGGCACATCGGGCCCCTGGCCCCTGCCCCGTGCCTTTGCCAGACCAGAGCTAGGCCTATTGAGGCTTGGAGGTTCCCAGATGGGGTCTGGGGTGAGCCTGGGTGGGGGCAGGCTCCCCTAGCTGGTTCCAAAGGCCTGGAAGCACAGGGTTGTATTTACTCAGAGCTTGGGCAACTCACTTAAACCCATGTAGCGTCCTCACTGCAGTTTCTCCCGCTGCAAAACCATGTGGGTCATGACTTCCACAGATGTAAACTCAAGTCCAAGGCTTCCCTGGCCAACACACAAGGCTGCACACGCACGGCCCCACCCACCCCCCCAGCATGGGCGCTTGCCCCTCTGTGCTCCTGACTCCCCTCTGGTTCCCTTGGCTCCTTCCTCAGCCACATCAGGCTCACGTGCACCCCAGGGCCTTTGCATCCACCTTTCCCCTGTCGAATAGTCTTCCTGAGTCCTCACTCTTCAGGTCTCAGCTCCTCAGAGACACCCTCCCAGGCCCCCACACCTAGAGCAGCCCTCACCCCTCCATCTCCCTCTCCCAAACCTGCCTATCTCCTTTCTACCACATCTACCCCAAACAATCCCACGCGTGTTTGTTTGTCGGTTGTCTCTCCTACTAGAATGAAAACTCCGCGAGGACAGGGACCGTATCTGTCTTACCATCCACTGTTCAGGCGTCTAGAAGAGTCCTGGTGCACCCTGGTGCTCATCCCATTTGTTGACGTGGACTGTGAGATGGTCTCTTGTGAGGATTGATGACGCAATGTCCGGGGAGTTCCTGGAAGCGAGGGGATGCATTCCAGGTGCTCAGCCAGGAGCCTCACTCACCTTCACTACTGTTATTGCTATTATTATTTTACTATCTCATGTGTGAAAGATTCATCTTATTCTGTTGCCTCAACAAACGTGTCTGCAAGTATACTGAGGTTATAGAAGCTTGATTTAAGACAGAGTGGGGCAACTCTGCAGGCAAAGAGAGACGTGTGTTCTTCTAGAAATGTCATCTTCGTCATTATTAGTATCACTGTATGGGATAGACAGCCTAACGATATGGTTCAGGTCCAGATTCTGAGCTCAGAATTACTAAGGCACGTCACTTCTCTTATTTGGACAAACCACTTAACCTCTTTGTGCCTCAGTCTCTCCAACCATAAGATGGGGATAATTGTACAGATGGCTCCTGAATGATGGTGCGACTTATGATTCTTTGGCTTTACAATGGAATAAAAGCGAGATGCGCTCAGTAGACATGATACTCGGAATTTTTACTTATTTTTCTTTTTTTAAATAGAGATGAGGTCTCACTATGTTGCCCAGAATGGCCTCGAACTCCTTGGCTCAAGAATCCTCCCACCTTGGCCTCCTAAAGTGCTGGGATTACAGGCGTGAACCACCACGCCTGGCCAGAATTTTCATCTTTTCCTGGGCTGGTAATATGCAGTATGATAGTCTCTTGGGATGCCGGGCAGCCCCCAGTCATGAGGGTGAACAACCGATATGACTATTCTGTTTTTTGCTTTCAGTACAGTAGTCCATACACGACATGAGATAGTCAACAGCTTATCATAAAGCAGGCTTTGTGTGAGATGATTCTGCCCAACTGTAGGCTGATGTAAGTGCTCTGAGCATGTTTCAGGTTACGCTAGGACTTGAACAGGAGGCTAGGTGTATTAAATGCATTTTCGGCCAGGCACAGTGGTGTGTGCCTGTAATTCCAGAACTTTAGGAGGCCAAGGCGGGAGGATTGCTTGAGCCCAGGAGTTCGAGACCAGCCTGGGAAACATAGCAAGATCTCCCCTCTACCAAAAATACAAAATAGTGAGGTATGACGGTGCGTGCCTGTAGTCCCAGCTACTCAGGAGGCTAGATGGAAGGATCACCTGAGCCCAGAAGTTGAGGTTGTAGTGAGCTGTGATCGTGCCACTGCACTCAGCCTGGGCAACAGCGTGAGACCTCAACTGAAAAAAAAAATGCAGTTTTGACTTTTATATTCTCAATTTACAACGGGTCTATTGGGCCATAACCACGTTGTAAGCCAAGGTACATTTGTATTACCTGATTCGAGAGGCTTTATGAGATTAAATAAATTCATATTAGCAAAGTACTTAGCAGGATGCCCAGCACACAGTAAGCACCATATGGTGTGTGTTAAACTAAATAAATAATGATAAATCAGATCCAGTGCTTATATGTTCAGGGTGTGGTTTTATGTGTATTCACATCATCCTTACTGCAATCTCTTAAAGAAATCAAGGAACAGAGATATTAATTAATTTGCCCAAGCTCACACAGCGTAATGTGGTACAGTGGTTTGAATGTTCACGTGTGTGCATAAAGCCTTCTCTCTCTGCCTTCCTTTAACCAAATTCATTGGGCTCTCTACCTAAGAATTATCATCCAAAGTTACATCCACACAGCTGAGTCTACTGAATTTTGTGAGCCTTTTAAGAGATTTTCAAGGGTGTTTTTGGCCACAGAAGAGTCTGGCTCTAACTTTGGAAATTGAACTTATACCTTAACACCCTCCTCATAAGATACGACCCTACTATACATCAAAGACGTCAAGAAGAGAGGACATGGTTAAGTAGGAAAGGAGGAGGTGGAAGGGAACATCACCCTGTCAGCTCAGTCTCCCTGCTCCCATCCCGCAAGCTGGCCTTGGGTACCTCTGGTCACCTTTGGGATCCCTAAGGAACACAGTTTGACAAACACCTCATTGGACGCCTCCAGCGCTTCTGGCGTCTTGTGACTTGATGCTGCTAATCATAGCTGGCATGCGCTGGGCACTTCCCACATGCCCAGGCACTTTTCTAGACTCTATAGATTAGCTCCCTTTCTCCCAGCAATAACCCTTTGGGGCAGGCACTATTATTGTCCTCTGTTTACAGATAAGGAAACTGAGGCTGAGAGAGGTCAGGTGACTTGTCTGGGATCACGCAGCTAGAAAGGACCAAGCTGAGAAGCAAGCTCAGCCTGATTCCAGAGCCCGGTCTCCTCGTCCTCCAGCCACACTGTCTCTGGCTTTGGCTTTTGCTGGTCCCTGGAGTCCCTGGAAACACTGTGGGACTGTGTGTTTCCAAGGAAACGGTGCTTCCAATTCCTAGGAAAATGGGAGAGGGCAGGTGATGTTTCCCTAGTGTCCCCAAGAGCCCCAGGCGGCGGAGGTTTCCTCTCTCATGAAATGGGCAGACTTCCCTCCAGAGCAGGAGCTGGGGAGGCCCGCGTGTCTGCTGAGACCTGGCGGGGAGCCCGTCACCCGGAGGCTGGGCTGCAGGGACGCTCTTGGCGTCTCACTCACCCAAGTCATTAATATTCCCTCTCTCCAGCCCCTCTCTGCAGTCGGTCGGGTAGGTCTCTTTGTCAGAGCTGTGGCCTATGGGAAAAACCAGTGGTCCCATTTTTTCCCTGCGGCACTCTCTGGGCCAGGAGAGGGGCCATGTCCTCCGCTCTGCCCCACCCCATCCTTGCCAGGCCATCAGACAAGCAGTGCAGATGGGAGAGAAACACCTTCATTCTATAAGAATTCTTTTAGGGAAAATTACTTTTTACTTTTAAGTCTAATGGTAGGGGCAAATGTGTTATTTTATTTGTGTAAAAATCTGTATGCTGTATTCTAGAATCAATTATGAAATGTTAAGCCTGAATAAGGGAGTTTTCTATTAAACATAAAAGAAAATGTATAGTTTCTTTGGTAAATAGCATGTGTTGGTTGGTGCCAGGGGGCGCTGGATTGATAAAAGGGCTATAGTTGAAACACGTTTGAGTCCAAGTGTTAGGAAACGAATCCAACTCTGTCTTGATCATCTCCTAAACCTACAGCTTTGTTCATCTTTGTTCAGTAAACAGCCTGTAGGGTGGTCCACGGCAGTGCTATTTTGATCTTACTTCTTGGTACCACCAGAGGGTAGCATGGAGCACAATATGACATCCTCAGCTTTGCCGCTTTGTGATTGGATCTGTTCTTTAAAGATATATATATTTTTTCGTTTTGAGTCGGGCTCTCACTCTGTCCCTAGGCTGCATACTGCTATGCAAAGTGGTATGATCACTGTTCACTGCAGTCTCGACCTAATGGGCTCAGGCGATCCTCCCTCCTTAGCCTCCCAAGTAGCTGGGACTACAGGCATGCACCACCACACCAGCTAATTTTTAAAATTTTTTTGTAGAGATGAGGTTTCGCTATGTTGCCAAGGCTGGTCTGGAACCCCTGGGCTCAAGCAATCCTCCTGCCTTGGCCTCCCAAAGTGCTGGAATTACATGTGTGAGCCACTGCACCCAGCCTTAAGGATACAATTGATGATGAGAGGACAGAGATGGGCGGGGGACCAGTATACATATTGTTGTTAACTTAAAACACACACAATTTACAAATGTGGAAAAAGGAGAAGACTTTATTCCTCATAAGGGGTTACAGCCTGCAAGGTGACCATCTCACAGACTGGGAAGTATGTCTTCAGTCAAGACCAGAGACAGGCTCTGCAGAAGAAGAGGGGTCGGGGTAGGAGCTTTATGCTGAACAGGTTGGCTAAACATATATGTCCACAGGTTCCAGGAGGAGCTATGACTATTCATGAAAATGGACCCGACACACGCACATTAGACAAACATGCATGTAACGTGCTCACCCTGGGGTGGAGACTTAACATTTAAACATATTACAAGTAGGCTTTATGTATCAAAAGGTTTTTTTCAGGACACAAAGACACTCAAGTGTGCAGTCTCTGCAAACTGGCCAGAACCAGTCCATGTCGGTGGTCTTCGTATCAGGAGAAAGTTACTGACATCAGTCTCTTATTTTAATCAAAGTAGCAGTTATGGCTGGTGGAACAGGGGTCAGTTAGTCAGTGTCTGTGAGCTGTTTGAGTTGTCACTGTTTTAATATTGCTTATCTCAAGACCGATGCCAATTTAGCTGCCAGAGAAAAAGAAAACCTTGTGGCGGTTTGAACATATGTTTATTCTTCAAGTATAGTGGTGTGTGACTTAACCCTTGACTGGCACAGCCTTAGATCCTGTTTATAATTTGGTGTCTTATCGCCACAAAGAGTCTGATCTGTCAGTCGGCCTTACGATCTCTATTTTAGCAAGAACCTGGGCAGTTGTTGGGTCTAAACTGTGAAAGGGAAGGAGTGTAACAAAGTGTGTTGGACCTCCTGTTCCGAACATCTTGGCTGGGTATTAAGTTTTATGTTTTTTTCTGGGATCCTCTTGGCACGGTGGGGGGATTCTTTCAGTTAGGGGGACACTTAGGATTTTATTTTTAGTTTATATTACATGCTGGTAAATAGAGTAACTTCTGGAGAAGTCAGCAAAGAGAACACCCCAGGAATCCTGCAGCATGGGAGGGAGGGTGGCATCTGGGGGAACGTCCCCCCTTCTCTGTGCTGGAAGATTGTGGTCAGTGCTGGACATTGCTCTTAGTTAAGACTAGAGGTGACGGACATGTGTCCAGAAAACAGTGCCGGCTGCTGGGTGTGTCATAGAATCACACCAGCTTCTGGAGGTGAATGTGTGTCTCAGTCACTACTTTGGGAGACCTTGAGCAAGTCACAAATCCTTCCCGGGCTCCAGTCCTCCTTGGCAAACCAGGGTCAGATAACAAATTTACCTTACAGGATAACTGGCAGGAGTGAATGAGGTAATGCCTGCAGGCATCTGGCCCTCATAAAACCTCAGTAATCATGATTCTGTGACAATGATATGGATATGATGTTAGTGTCCGTATTATCATTGCAAAAATCATCCTTATTCTTGATTAAAAAAATCTTTATTATTGATAATTACATGACTGTGTTGCATTTGATATATAACTGATACATGTTTTATATTATACATGATATATTGTAAATCTTGCATATATAATATATTTGATACATATTAATGTTAGTAAATAATTATAACAATAATGAATACTGGGTGGTGCCGGAAAAAGTGTATACACATTTTAAGAGATGTTCACCATAATTAGAAGTGTCTGGATGCTGATGGTAACCACTTAGAGCACCTCTTGTAATTGCAGGAGTCAAACATGACTTGTATTCATCTTTTGTTATTGGTATATATATTGAATATCAGAATTTTAATAGTTTTTTCCTTTCTTAAAATGGGTATACATTTTTTGGCACCCTCTGTAATCCACATAAATAAATATTTTGTTAATTAATAACTATCATTGGAGGAATGAGAAAATGTTCCAAGAAGAGTCCAATTTGATTCCCGCCCCTACTCACATTGGGACTTGAAGTACTAGAAACAGCTGGATTATTGGGGACTGGGGGTTTGGGCCCTAGCCTGCAGCATATGGAGTGGAGAGAAAGTCGAGACTCAGTGAGGATGCTGGCTCCAGCGTGTACCCTTGGCTCCGATGTGTGACCTTGGGCACATGGCTTGCCCTCTCTGCCCCTCAGCCCTCCTCCCCCAACTGAGAATGAGTGTGATTGTCACTGCTGAGCTCCATCCCAGCCCTCTCTTGGGGTGGCAGCAAGGGGTGGGCCAGGGTGTGATGGGATGTGCTCCGCCCTGCAGGAGTCGGGGCTGTCTGCGTGGATCGGTGGGCAGCTGCACCCCCTGGAGAGCGTGCCCCCAGAACTGGCCGTGCTGCTCATCACCATCGTCATCGCCTTCTTCACAGAGTTTGCCAGCAACACGGCTACCATCATCATCTTCCTGCCGGTCCTGGCGGAGCTGGTGAGGGTCCCTCTGGGGAAGGGGGATATACCCCTCCCCCAGCACAGGGCCAGAAATCCACCCCCTGCCAGAGGGAGCTTTGTTGGGGGATGCATTTGCCATTGCTTGCTTCCAAAATGCACAGATGTGTCAGAGCCACAGAACAATTGGCTAAAATCCTGGGGGTTTTTTTCTCTTCAAGAAACGCATACACAGAGTAAATATTTTCAAAGTGCCCCAATTCCCTCTTTTGGAGAAATTAACCCATAGTAGCACGGAGAGTTTTCTAAAACATGTAAATTACCAAATTTGGATTGAGAAGCAGAAAATCTGAGCAGACAAATAACCCTAGGAGAAATCCTAATGGTGGGCAAAGCTGGCACCTCCCTCTAGGGCAGCGTTGGCAGCCCTGTTGGCATCTGGGCTGGCTAGTTCTCTGGTGTGGGGACTGTCCCGTGCACTGCAGGGTGGCTAGCCGCACATCCCTAGCCTCTTCTCAGGTGAGGCCAGTAGCACCTCCCTATACTGTGACAATCTAAAATGTCTGCAGGCATTGCCACATGTCCCCTGGGGGCAAATCACTCCCCCTACCCAGCTGAGAGCCACTGGCCCAAGATGGTTTCCTAGGTAACAGGTAGCTCCCAATTCTCTCCCCAACTGCTCATGAGCACAGAGAAATAGACATAGCCACTCAGTCCACACACAAGATTAGCAAAACCCTAACACCAAGGCTGGGTAAGGAGGCCCAAGGAAGAGGAAGCCACAGTCTGTCTCACCTATCAACGGAGATGCAAATAGCAAAGTGAACCCAGAATTATATGAAAAGAACAACCTACCATGATAAGGGAGTATAAAAACCAGGAACTTTAAAAGGGAAACTGTCATCGTTTTATATTTAAATACATTAAAGGAGACCAGACCATATGATTATCTTAATATAATCCCAAACGAATAAAAATAAATCAATGTCGCAAGTGAATGCTTTGCACGTAAATGGTGATGCCCCAGCACAACTATACACACCCCTTGTTTGGGGTTGTTGTTTGCTTATTTTATGTACCAATTTATAATGGAGATCACACTGTATTAGCACACAGATATCCACAGCGTTATTTTTCAATGACTGGAGAATATTCCATTATAAATGGAGAGTTGTCAATATGTTTAAGGAGTCTCTTTTTAATAAGCATGTAGATGTTTCCTGGCTTTGCTATTTCTGATAATGCTGCCTTGCCTGGGGCTTGTCTGTGCATCTTTGGTTGCACCTAGAGAAATTCCTATACCCGAGATTCCTGGATCAAAGAGCATATGAATTTGAAGTTTCGATAACTATGAGAAGACTGTCCTCCAAAGTGGCTCGCCACTTTACAGCAGTGTGGAGTGAGAGATGCCAGACCCGTGTTGAGTGTCACGAGGTCTAACCAAACCCTTTCTCAGGATCTGAAAGGCCTGGCAATTGAGAGAAATGGGGGTACTGTGGGTGCTATGGGGGAAGGGAGGGAGCACAGAACTCAATCAGGTCTGTGAGGGGCAGCTTTTGCTAGAAAAGACATTTGCAGGCCGGGCTCGGTGGCTCAGCCTGTAATCCCAGCACTTTGGGAAACTGAAGCGAGTGGATTGCCTGAGCCCACGGGTTCCAGATCAGCCTGGGCAACTTGGCGAGACCTCATCTCTACAATAAATCAAAAAATTAGCCGGGAGTGGTAGCGTGTGCCTGTAGTTCCGGCTACTTGGAAGGCTGAGGTAGAAGGATCGCCGGAGCCCAGCAGGTCAACGCTGGGGTGACCATGAGCATGCCACTGCACTCCAGCCTGGGCAACAAAGTGAGACTCCAATTCAAAAAAAGAAAAAAGAAAAGATATTTGCAGAGGATGTATTCTTGTACATTTTGCTTATCATAGAAATCAAAACATCTTGCACACAAGGGGGTAATTTCAGAGCTTTTTGAGAAAATGCATAGGACTTGGGTTGCAAAAACCCCTCAGGGAGGCCAAAACATCCCATCTCGAATAAAATGCCAGAGAAGTGACCAGAGTGAGTGGAAGGTGGGAGGTACGAGCCGGTGGCCGGCGGGCTGAGGCCAGCCCATAGACAAGCTTGAGCTGCACAGTTTTAGGAATCTGGAAAATCTCGCCAACAGGTGCTATTCCGGTCCCTCTGAAATCCAGTGAGACCCCCCCAACTAAAGGTGCCAGTGGCCAGTTGTTGGGATTGTTTGGCCGAGGGAGGAGCAAGCAAGGGAGTTGTTTTAGAGACCAGGTTCTCAGCCCGGTCCCTGGGCCAGAAGCATCGGCACCAGCCAGGGAGCTGATTAGAAACGCAGGTGCCTGAGTCCCATCCCTGACCTGCTGAGTCGGCAACCTGGGGTTGTGGGGAGGTGGTGGGTGGCCATCTGGGTTTTAACAAGCCCTCCAGGTGGTTCTGATGCACTCTCACCTGGGAGAAGGAATATTCTAGATGGATGGCCCCCGCCTGTCCCTGATGAAACTGCAACATGGCCCCGAAATGTCACTAACTCGGGAATGTTCTCCCCATCCCTCTCTTGACCTGCTTCTCTTCTTGCCTGCTTGTGTCTGCCTCTGCTTGTGCGTCTGTCTTTCTGACTGCATTTCTCTGTCTCATCTGTCTGTTCTCTGTCACTCTGCCCATCTCTGTCTCCGCATCTTTATGTTTCTCTCTTTCCAACTGTCTCTATCTCTTGTGCTTTCTCCGCATTCGCCTCTGTCCTGGTCTCTTCCACCCCCCAACCACACTGCCCCTGGGCCCAGGCCATCCGCCTGAGAGTGCACCCCCTCTATCTGATGATTCCTGGCACAGTGGGCTCCTCCTATGCCTTCATGCTCCCAGTCTCAACGCCCCCCAACTCGATTGCCTTCGCCTCTGGACACTTGCTGGTCAAAGACATGGTGAGTCTGGGCACGTACTAGCAGAGGTCGGGGGAGGTGTGGCACCTGGCGGAGGGCAAGGAGACCAGGCGGAACTCCTGAGGCCCCACGCCCAGCCTCTGAATAGGTCTTTCTGTGTGGGGCCCAGAGTCTACATTTCAGCAGATGCTGGGATGGCTGTCGTGCTTAGACAGTTTCGGAGGGCATGCCTTTATGGCTACTTTCCAAAGTTTGCTTCAGGGACAAGGGACGTGTCCCTTTCTCTGGGCACTGCTCTCTCTTCCTGCTACTTGGCCAAGTGCTTTGTGCCTGGAATCTTTGGGACTCAGGAGTGGGCTTCCTTGCCCAGCCAGCCCAGTGGGCAGAAGCCGAGGGTTGTAGCATTGACGGGAACCCATCAGCTTTCATTGGTGATGTGTTCCCTCTCCTGGAAGCTCCTTGCTGAACTGCCTCCTCCCGCCCCGCCCCTGCCTCCTGCAGCCTCTACCCTCTCCATGGGCTGTCTGGGGCATTTGTACCGTGGGCTCTCAGGAATGTAAACCAGCCTTCTGGAGCTGGCCACCAAGAAGAGCGATCGGTTTAACTGATTCACGATGCAGGCACGAGATCCCAGCTAGATAAATGGAGAGAGAGAGAGGGGGGAAGAGTGAGAGAGAGGGGCGGAAAGAGACACACAGAGCAAACAGAGGAGAGACCAGACAAAGGGAGATGGAGAGAGACAGACGCTCATTCATTTGTTCATTGCACATATTTGCTGAGTGCATTCTATGCTCTAGCCACTAGGGGCGCAGCAGAGTTAGCAATACCCAAAATCTGCTTCCAAGGAGGGTGTTTTCTGTCGATGGAAAGTGAAAAAGTTCAACAGGTTTTTAACAAATGATGTAGCAGTGGCTCACACTTATAATCCCGGCACTTTGGCAGACCAAGGCGAGAGAATTGCTTGAGCCCAGGCGTAAGAGACCAGCCCGGACAACATAGTGAGACCTCATGTCTACAAAATACAAAAAACTAGCAGGGCGTGGTGGTGCACACCTGTAGTCCCAGCTATTCAGGAGGCTGAGGCCGAAGGTTCTCTTGAGCCCAGGAAGTCGAGGCTGCGGTGAGCCGTGGTCATGCCACTGCACTCCAGTCTGGACAACAGAGTGAGGCCTCAACTTCTCTGGGACTCTTCCTTTTCTGGAAAATGAGGATTAACTATAGTCACCTTTGTAAGGTTGCTTTCTGGGTTAGATAAGGTAACTCTATGACTATGGCACAGCATAGTGCCTGGAACCTAGAAACCCCTCAATGGAGGGGACATTTACAGCTCTTGAGGGACAGCCTGGGGCAGGGTAAAGACGGATGGGTCATGGGCATTGACTGACCTGGGTTTGGGTCCTGGCTCCATCACCTCCCGGCTCCAGAATCTTGGGCAAATGACTTCCCACTCTGAGCCTGGTTTTTCCCATCTGTATGACGGGTCCAGTGCTGACCCCTCCCTCAGTCTGGGCTCTATTTCAGGTGCGGACAGGCCTCCTGATGAACCTGATGGGCGTCCTACTGCTCAGTTTGGCCATGAATACCTGGGCACAGACCATCTTCCAGCTGGGCACCTTCCCGGACTGGGCTGATGTTCACTCAGCCAATGTCACGGCACTGCCACCCACCTTGGTCAACGACACATTTCAGACCCCCTGAGTCCCTCTGGGGGATTTCCTTTCAGCTGGGCCCTCTCAGAGGGCTGTCACCATCACCTGCTGCTAGGACCCTACAGGACAATCAAACAATTCTCCATAATCCAATATGCAGCGAGCAAGGGTGACCTCCAGTGGTCCATTTGGGTCCTTAGGCTCATTATCTAGTACACTTTCTCTCTCTTTCATGCAGTTCAAGGCCCAGATATCTATCTCCCAGATCTGCTGCCTGAGAAACCAGCCCCTTTATCTGTGAACTGTGATATGGTTAGGATGCAATAAAGCTCAATTTCAACAACAATGAGCTAATCTAGAATGGCATATCGGGATGGGAGGCCATCGACCCCATGGGCCCAGCTGACATCATCCCCCAGTGACTACTTTAGGTGACACTCTGGAGAAGCTGTCTTGTCTTTAAGGATCACGTGCGTGGGCTGCAGTGTTCCAGTCCAGGTGATCCGGCCTTTCACAACTGGTGTATGCTTTGCTCAGTTGGTACCCATTCTGCACCAGCTGTTTGAATATGACCCCAACTGAGACCCAGTAGCCAGAGATTATTTTCAACCCCTGGAGATGGAGCAGAGGGAGAGACAACTTCCTAAGGACATGGGACCGTGCAGAACCTCCTTGCTGTCTCCCTGGGCTCCTAAGCATGCCAGGGGAGTTCTAGAAGTCCCAGCTGACATCTCCACCCAAGAGTTTAGGATTCTCTTGTTTAATCTGACCCCATCTGGCCATAATTCTGGGGTCAGACTAGGCCTGGGCTCTGGCCTCCTGCAGATGACTTATGGCACCTCCAGCCAGGATCTTGGGGGCCTTTGTGGCCACAGGGTAGTGGACTGCTTCTCATCCAGACAGCTGACTTTTACCTCCCCACCCCCACCTTAAGTGGTAAGCTTGTTTAATTAGCACAGGCCATGTTTTTCAGGGGTGAGAGAAAAGTCAAAAGATAAATCGGGGCCTTGTAAAATGTCAGGGTAAAATGTTCCAGGCAGGCAATATGTCATCCCCTTCTACAGATGGGGCAACTGAGGCATTCCCCTGAGCCAGGGACTGGAAGGGGCATCCCAGAGGATTCAGTCCTTCCTTGTTTCAAGCAGAAGCATTTGGCATCCCAGTGAGTGGTATAGGCACTCAGGAAGTGTCTGCTGGATGGAATAGCCCAGGGTTAGTTCAGCGTCTGAAAAAGCACCAGCCTGGAGGCCCAGGACCTCACCCTGAACACTCCGAGGGCTGAGATGCCCCAGGAGGCACAGCCAAATCAGGAAGGCAGCACCCAGGGACTGAACTCGCCCTTGACACGCATAAGTGAGTCATGGGTGTTTCCCAGAAAGCAGGGGAGAGGCTTCTGAGCAGAGGTTGCATTCTGCCTCCTTTCAAGCAAACATGTCAGTATTTAATCAGTCACAACCCATTGGTGTGGTTGGGAGATGCCCTCGTGGGGGACAGAGGAGGGGAGCGATCCATTCACAGAACCACGCATGGGATTTGTAACCAGATGAATCATGATTTCAAACACTTCTGATCAAAAATGCTGTAAAATAAAGAATGTTAATCAACATTGGACCTGGAGAGTATTTGCCTTTCTGGACATAAGAGAGCTTCAAAGTCCCAAATTCCTGGGCAGGGGGCTCCAGAGAACTTGCCTCCTGATTTAAGTCCTACTGCTAGCCGGGCTCGGTGGCTCAGCCTGTAATCTCGCACTTTGGGAGGCCGAGGTGAATGGATTGCCTGAGCCTGCGGGTTCGAGATCCACCTGGGCAACTTGGCGAGACCTCATCTCTACAATAAATCAAAAATTAGCCGGGCGTGGTAGCGCGCGCCTGTAGTTCCAGCTACTTGGAAGGCTGAGGCAGAAGAATCGCCGGAGCCCAGCAGGTCGAGGCTGCGGTGGCTGGGAGCGGCCACTGTACTCCAGTCTGGGCGACGGAGTGAGACTCCAACTCAAAAAAAATAAAATAAGTCCTACTGCTTCACCACCACCCCCCCCGCCCAACCACACACTTAAGTGCTCCTCTCTCAGGACCTTTGCACATGCTGTTTTCTCTGCTTGGTACACTCAACTCCCAAAGAAATGCCTGGCTCCCTCTCACTTTATTTGAACCCCTGCTCAGATGACACTTCCCCAAAGAGGCATCCCTGATTGTCTAAAATATCACCTTCATTACTCTCCACCTCCTTACTCTTTTATTTTCTTCTTAGCACCCAGGACACTGTATTACTTATTTTCTTGTTCATTGTCTGTGTTAGTTCATTTTGTGGGGCTGGACACCTTGGCTCACACCTATAATTCCAGCACTGAGGTGAGAGGATT
>CAUYQG010248686.1:0-33814 GCA_963574415.1 Tarsius wallacei
GGGAGGCTGATGAGTGGATTGCCTGAGCCCGCGGGTTCGAGAACCGCCTGGGCAAGCGAGAACTCATCTCTACAATAAATCAAAAAACTAGCCGGGCGTGGTAGCACGCGCCTGTAGTTCCAGCTACTTGGAAGGCTGAGGAGGAAGGATCGCTGGAGCCCAGCGGGTCGAGGCTGCGGTGGCCGGGAGCGGCCACTGCACTCCAGTCTGGGCGACAGAGTGAGACTCCAACTCAAAAAAAAAAAGGACAAATATATGGACTTTGCAGCAACTTGGATGAATTTGGAGTCAATCATACTGAGTGATTTATCACAGAAACAAAGAAGAGAGTTTTATATGTTCTCACTCATAAACCGACCTTGAATAATTTTAATGCTATAAGAAAGTGATTGGCAGTAGTAGGGAACTGTCAGGGGTGGGGGGTGGAACTGGCAGTTGAAGGAAACTGCAAGGGGAGGGAGGGGCATACCTTATCAACAAGGGTACCTGCATGATCAATGTTTATATACCTAACCCTGAAATGTACCCCACATCTCTATAATAAAAATTTAAAATAAATAAATAAAAATATACAAAAGAAAAAAGAAAAAATGGCAATGATAGACTTGCTCAACACAGGGTTGCTACAAACCTTCAATTTGTTAAAAAAAAATACAATTTTTCTGAAATGAACTAAAGTGAAGCATTGTAAAGCAAAGCACAATAACATGAGGTATACCTAACATATCCTGTTGGCTCTATTCCTCGAGAGAACCCTGACTAATCATCTGGCTAATTTTTGTACCTGAGAAATATGGAGGGGGCAATAAGAACTTAGGCTCAGATCCCTAAGGAGGATGTGATGTACATGAGAATGATGGTACTTCAGGCTAAGGGGAGTCTGGGCATTGTTGCCTGGGGCTTCTGGGGAGCAGAAGCTACTCAGCTGCTATTGGTAACCGTGTGAGCACTTTAAGGTTGGTTCTGAAAATGACTGTAGAGATGTAAACCAACTGCTGTTGATTGAAACCCACTATATTAGGATGATGCTGATAGAAACAACATCATTTTGGGGGCGGGGGGAGGCTCACTATGTTGCCCAGGTTGGAGTGCAGTGGCATGATCATGGCTCACTGCAGCCTCAAGCTTCCAGGCACAGGCAATCCTTCTGCCTCAGCTTCCCAGATAGCTTGGACTACAGGCAAGTGCCACCATGCCTGGCTAATTTTTGATTTTTTGCAGAGACATGGTCTCACTGTGTTGCCCAGGCTGGTCTCAGGCTCCCAGGCTTAAGCAATCCTCTCACCTCAGCTTCCCAAACTGCTGGAATAGCAGGCATGAGACACTGCATCCGTCCATAAACAACACTTTTTCTCCCTACCTTTCAATTTTCCTCAGTGTCCCTAATTGGCAAAAAACTAGTAAAGAATCAGCTGAAAGGAAAGAGTAGTTTTAAAAGTCTCAGGCTCAGCATCTCCAAGAGGAACACATAAGAGTGGCTTGAAGCATAACTCATTCATAGTGATCATGAAGATGGATTTGAACTTCTATTCACAGCAATACCAATTTTATGCTTCCATATAACAAGCTGCAAATATAGTTCATACAAATGAAATCACTCTCACCTTCTCCTTACAGGGAAGTACAACATCCAAACTTTCATGTATTCATCTTTAAGTGACTGTTGTTTTTACCAGTCTAGTGATACTCATTACTCCTCTATTTCAGTCACAGTCTCACTGGAATATTATGTACCTTCAAGGTTAAATTTTAAAGTAAATCACTATACCAAGTTTTAAATAAAATAATAAAGGTAATAAAAAATTAATGAAAACACATAAAAATATATATACACATGGATATATACTCACATACCCTAATATATAATGAAAATATGCATAGTAGATACAGTTCTCAGTTTTTAGTTGATCACAAAGCTGTAGTTGGTTTTTATAACTTCTTTCTTCTATTTTCAATTCCAAGTGCTCTTTGTCCTTGTCAGCATACTGGGTGTTAGGTAACCCAAATCATTATTTCTAAAAGGTCTGAATTATCAGTGGTTTTATGTATATGTGTGTGTATATATATATATATATATATATATATATATATATATGTATATGTAGGTGTGTTTGTGTGTGTGTGTGTGTGAGAGAGTGTGTGATTCATATGACTCTATACATAAATAATTTTCCATTTACTTTTCCAGTAGATTTGGAGGCATCCCAGATAATCTCTTGGGTTTGCTGACATATGCTTCCAGCTTTCATTGGTAGTAGTGACCCAATTTCTCCCTGTAATCAGGATCAATCAGGACAGTCAGTGCAATCACCTGCCTGTTGGTACAATAGCAAGAGAAGCACAAAATTGCCAAGTGGCAGTTACAACGTATAGTTCACTAAAGCCATTTTTGTGTCTTCTGGTGAAAGCATTTTTCTGTAGGAAGAAATTGAAACCAGCAGAGTCTAAGTTGTGAAAATGAAAGCCAAAGCTTTTCAATAGATTATTAGGTTTTAATGAGAAATGCAACTCCATCTGCTACCCCTTGATTCTCATACCCATACTCCTATATTCAGACTATAGGAGGCATGACATCATATATTAGTCAATGATTCAAGACATATTATTCATAATATAAGATAAAAATCTCACTTTTTTAAAGGACATGATCTCTAAAATGCACTGTAATTAAGTTTTCGATAGGCAACTCCACCATCCTGTCAGGCCACCTGCACTCCAGTGATGAAGAGCATGATCAAGTTTCTAACCCTATGAGTATAGGCCCCTTGGCATACATACTCCTTTCGGTGTGAAATGAGGATCTTATGTTTAGGCAATGTTGTGTGGAATAACATGAGGGTAAATAAGATAGAGGTGCTTGTAGAAGCATTTGGGGCACAACAATCAAATGTATATCCAGAACACAATCCTATTCCAGTGAGGGCAAATTACTTTCTTCTGCTTGTTGGAAGGTGCCCAATGTAATCACACAGACATGAGGTGACTAGCTGGTTCCTCTTGGAAAGGTGCCATTGATCTCTGCTCTTAAAAGGGCTGGCATTTATAAGTGAGGACAACCTGATCTGCTTGATGAGGGAAAGCATACACTGGGGCGTCAAAAACATAGCCTCTATCTTTGCCACCAAGGCCACATTGTGCCCTGGCACTCCAAACAAGAATCTAAATGGCTGAGTGAAGAAAAATAGTCCACTTACTCCTTTCACCTGGGAGATGCACCCAAGGTAAGACAGGAAGGCAGGTGATTTGTTCTAATCTCCTTTCTGACTAAACCTCTGGTAAGTAAAACTAATGATACAAACTAACAGGTAGAAACTTGACATTTGAAATGCCCTGAGCAGGATGTTCCTGACTAAAAGTGACCTAGAGTAAACAGAATCATAGTTTCTGAGGCATAGCTCCCTAAAGACCAGGTAACTCACTGGGATATAAAACAAAGATGTTTTACAATTCAAATGGTGCCCACTATTAAAGTAATTACACAACCTCATATAGACACATCATCTGTTATTTGGCAGTCTTTTGTCTGTATCCTTGAAAATTACTTAATAAATCTTGATAGTGGGTAAGATATCTGATTCACATGACTCTCATTTGACAATCCAACCTTGTGTGTTAGCTCACTGTGGAAAAGTCTGACCAGCATTCACAGAACACATTTTTCTTTTTATCTCTTTATTGGAAATCTCTTCTGCAGTGAATGGTCTTTGATAATTATACCTCACACTCATTTTGGGAAGCTCATCCACATAGTTCTCTATTCCTCTTTGTTACAAATTTATCAGTCCTAGGTTTTCATTTGTTTGCAACCCTATCAGACCAAATTGTTAGCAACTACTGATGAGAATTTAGATTTCTTTTTTTTTAGGTATTTCTTAAGCCAAAGTAGCCAACAAAATATGCTACTTAGAGTTCTGCTCAGTGGGAGAATGGCCTCTTACCACTGATTTTCACAGACATTGTGGTTGGAATTTTAATTACGCCACAGTCTGTTTCCAGTTAATATCAGCATAACACATATAACCATCAATTCTAAGGAACTGCCTATAATACCACATATTTTAACTGAGGAGAGAATTCAATGCAACAGAGAAAGATATTGGAGTGTTACAGACTGTATGTTTATGTTCCCCACAATTATGTTAAAATCCTAACTGCCAATGTGGATGGTATTAGGAGGTAGGGCTTTTGGGGGTGATTAGGTCATGAGGGTGATGCCCAAATGAATGAGATTAGTGCCCTTGCCCTTATAAGAAGAAACATGACAGAGCTTTCTTCTTCTCTCTGCTTTCCACAATGTGAAGATACAATGAGAAGACAGCCATCTGCAAACGGGGAAAGGTGCCATTGCCAATCTGCTGGTGCCTTGATCTTGGATGTCTGAGACTCCAAAATTGTGAGAAATACACTTCCGTGTTTTAACCACTCCATTTATGGCATTCTATTATAGAAGCCAGAACTGACTAAGACAGGGAGTCCAAGCCACCTGTTCATGCAAATTATTTGTGTCTTCTGTCTTATTTATTTAAATATTCTATTTTTACTGCACTGGTGTTGATATATGTATGAATGTATCTATCTGTTTCAGAAACTATCTCTAAATATACTAGAGGGAGGCAGTAGAGGTACATGCTTATACCTAAATACATATGTGTATGCTAAATACATGAATACTCTAATAAGCTATGTATATATTAATATTTCATACATCTCCTTCCGTGTCCACCACTGGATTTTTAGGCAGTGTAGAAGATGCACCAGTTGTGACATCAAAGACTTAAGTGTTATGCTCACAGAGAACACAGATCATACAGTTGGCTACTGGGATACTTTTTAGTGTTATAAAATATTCTTGTGTCAATAAAAATCTAAAATAAATATTGAACTCTTGAAAAGACACAATAAAAGTGAATTTGCATTGCCAAAATAAATCAAAAATTAAAAAAGACACAGTATATATCTATTTGTTGATTATCTTTCAAAAGAAGTTTTCTCATTTGGAAAACAGGTGATAAGAGTACGTGCCTCACAGTGTTTGCTGAAGGGATTATATGAGACAAAAATAGAAAGTTTGGCACAGAGTAACACTCAATAAATACTTGTTTTCATAATGGTTTTTATTTATTATGTCAAACATTATAGTTTTGGGGGAGGCATAGAGATATAATGTATGATGCATACTCTCTTGGAGAGATGTTTTCTTTTTTTAAGTTTCTTTTTCAGCTAAAGACAAAATAATACAAGAGTTACAGAGCATCCCTATTTAAATTTAGAAGTTTTATGCTTGAATCCTACTCTGCTGAACCAGCTGTGTAGACTTGTGAAGGCAACTTAATTTTTCTAAATGTTGTTTATGTTATCTAAGATATGAATAATAGTGGATATTTCAAATATTTCTGTAAGTAGTGAGTTATGTGATACAAACACTGAGTTTTAAGAATGAAAAGAAGGGCAAAGCCAGACTTAAGCTGTGGTTGTCAAGAAAAGCTTTGTGAAAAAGTTAGGAGTGTATAGGACCCTGAAGGGAGTTGCACAAGTTAAAGGGAGAAAAAGAACATTCCAGGAAACTATAAAACTGAAAGAACATGAGCAAATGTTGGGGCAGGAATAAACATGGCGGATATGGCATTAGTCAGGAAATACAGCAATCTGGTTAGAATTAGTTATGCACATGAAACAGCAGTAAAGGATAAATGCTTGGATTCTGGATGGCCCTTCCTGCTTTCAAATCCTGGCCCTGATGAATATTTTCTGTATGAACTTTTTGGATCTTTCTCAGGCCATACAAAACAAACAACAAAATACACACTATTCTGAGTTCTGTCCAATGGATAGCTGTCCCTTTACCTTTGGTTCTCAGAGACATTACTCAGTTTTTTTTTTTTTTAATTTGTCCCTGGAGAACAATACACCTAAGTATCTCAGTTTTCTCATTTGTGAAAAGGAGATAATAGTATCTATGTCATAGAGATGTTGCAGTGATTAACACATTCAGAATACTTACAACAGTGCTTGGCATAGTAAGTGCTATTAAAATGTTTTAAAATTGCTATTTAAATGTTTCAATTGTAAAAAAGTGTTAACTCTCACTCAGAAATAATTCACTTAAATAAAAGAAAATAAACCTTTCCGTATTATGTTTTTCAAGCCAAAAGAACTTTCTTCTTTGTTTACTTTTTGGTCAAATATACAATACATTAAATTTAGTGTGAAGAGATGGTTAATCTTGAAATACTATTTAGGTAAAAAAAACAAAAAACTACTACATTTGGTTTCATGAACAATAAAATAGAATATTAAAATATTTCTTCCATATTCCTTTATATTACATTTTTTGTAGCCCGCAGCTTGATTTTCTGAAATATCTATAAAGCTGTAAGGTTCAACAACATAATTCCCCTGGAAAATCCACTACAGACAATTTGGAAGTCATCCTCAAAGTTCAGTAGCATCAAGTGGAGCAAAGGAATTGGTCATGACTTTCAACTCTCCCCTTCCTACTCAGGAGTTCTAGAAGCATAACTTTTTGGATAAGAAGACAGCATTTTCCTGTCTAATTGTAACTCTTGTCAAGACTCACATCAAGATGGTAAGGAAAGCTGTCCTGTAAAACTCTTGGGCAGCTTCCTGGCTTCATGCTATGCATATTAGCAAGCCAGTATTCCTAAGAATGTGAGCCAATGAAATAGCTAAGTAATTCCATACACACAGGGAACCATAACAGTTCACATTTTAAAGGACATTAATGGTTTTTTACTTTGAATACACATCTGCTTAAATTCCATGTCAAGTAATTGTACAGTGATGATGGAGTATACTTTGATGAGAGAACTGAAGGGGAATCCATCCTCCAGGATACAATAGTATTGAAAACAAGATTTTTTTTCCCTCTATTTTTTTCTTCCCCAAAGGGACTTACCTTTCCAGATATTTTCTGGACAGTTCTCTTTGATCAAAAATTTTCCCTTATAATAAGTTGAATTCAATTTCTCTCAATTTATCTTTCGCCTCTCTCGTATCCATTAATTCCTTCAGATTCTGTACCCACCAACCATTACTCACTTTTCAATGTGAAACTGTACTTATTTGGAGAAAACCTCTCCTCCAAACAAAGAGTAAAATGGATACACTAGTTCCTTCAGCATTCTCACCTCATAAGTCAACTCAATGCATTATTATTATTATTATTATTATTATTTTAGATTAGTTTGGGTAACATCTGTACAGGCAGAGATTGAATTAAAATATGTATCTCTCGACCAGAAATCCAGCGCAATTTCTGCTCTCCCTTTCATTGTAAGCAACACAAACCAACTTTGGTTAATTGTAAGAAAAAAATAAGAATTATATTGGAATATTGCATAGCTCACAGAACCAAAACAAAAGTTCAATACTTTGATCTCAAGCAGGGCAGGGGCCAGCGAAACACTGAGGACTGAGGGCTATCTCTTTAGGCAGTTGAATAGGCCTGATAATTCCTTTCCTAATCTTTTCACTCCTCTCAGAATCCAAATTCTAGGAAAATCTCAACTCATTGACTGAGTTAGGTTTATATGCGTGCCTTTAGGCCAGGAAGGCAGAACACTTGACCATAGTGTTTAAGTACAACCATATGATGAAAATCATAAAGGCACATTTGTTCATTGACCATTCATATCTCTGGGACCTAAGAACCCCAAGCATAGATTGCTGGCTTACTCTTCCATCTCTGCAAGCCAAGTAACTGAAGGTACAACCATAAGAGTACAGATAAAACACTAAGTGATATTGTCTTACACACACAAGTAATACCCACAAAATATGAGTCTCAGGGATATGAGATGCCCTATAATTCCTAGATTCGCCTCTATTCCAAAATATTTCAAAAATTAGCTAGTCAAAAAAGGTAACAGAAATGTCTGTGTTTCTCCTAATTTTCTCTGAAATCCTGGTTGTAGGCTGAATAATACTCCTCCCCTCCTCCCCTACCCCAGGTTACTTTGTCATGAGACTTTGGGGGTTATTTTAGGTCTCTAATTGAAGACTGAAAAAGTAGGTACTACAAGGAGTAAATAAGGTAACCAAAAATTTCTGCTATCCTATAATATGATACTTATTTTACAATAAGTGTAAAATCCATTTTTGTCAATCTGTTTGGGGTTGATGATGGTTGGTAGGTACAAGCAGGATCTTTTTTTTTTTTTTTGAGTTGGAGTCTCACTCTGTCACCCAGACTGGAGTGCAGTGGCACGCTCCCGGCCACCACAGCCTCAACCTGCTGGGATCGGGCGATCCTTCCGCCTCAGCCTTCCAAGTAGCTGGAACTACAGGTGCACGCTACCACACCCGGCTAATTTTTGATTTATTGTAGAGATGAGGTCTCACCAAGTTGCCCGGGCAGGACTCGAACCCGCGGG
This sequence comes from Tarsius wallacei, assembly GCA_963574415.1. Classification (NCBI taxonomy): domain Eukaryota; kingdom Metazoa; phylum Chordata; class Mammalia; order Primates; family Tarsiidae; genus Tarsius; species Tarsius wallacei. The sequence continues at coordinate 8,394 of CAUYQG010248686.1, forward strand.
CTCAGACAATCCACTCACCTCAGCCTCCCAAAGCGCTAGGATTACAGGCTGAGCCACCAAGCCCAGTTGATAATTTTTAAGTGATATCAAAAATCACCACTAATAATATTTCTAAATTAGCATGTTTAACAGTTAAGTTAGAAAAAAAAAGCCTAGGTCTTTTTGAATTATTGAACTCAGTTTCTGCAATGCAACAACTACATATCTTTACATCAGTCACATATTTCGTTAGTTACATAAGCTAGCTTATTGTTAGCAACTCAATATTTTGAATATGAATTTAATTGAAAATTGCATTTTCCCTGTGCATACCTAATTCATTTATTGAGTAATCTTGATATTTCAAAGGATAAAATATTATAAATACAAAAGGGAAACATAGCTTTATCACAGAAGATTGTTAGAGTACTCCTGCTTCTTAGTGAGTTTAAAAAATAAGCTCTTATCAAGAAAACATTTCCGGCAGCCTTGGAGAGGAGCCCGGACAGAGTCGTCTTTCTAATGCTGAGTGGAGAATCTGCAATATCACAGCTTCCCTACTTCTTAGATCTCTGTTATGAAAAATATGAAACCCAGCTCTTGAACCTGTGTTTTTAATACTTTAAAAACACACACATAACTAATTCCATATAGTACCAAATTGCTGTTATACCACGTATATGAAAACACTAATTTTAAAGTTGATTTGTTACAAAAAGATTATATGGAAAATAAATTAAAATAATGTATTTATTTAATAAATATGTATCTGGGCACTTGGTATATCAGTGAAAAGAAAGACAAAAATTCTCACCATTTTCTCTTAACATCCCAAAGTATATTTTCTAGTATGTGCATGTGGGGAGACTTACATCCTAGGATTTTGCTTGTTTGATTGATTTTTAAATGTTCTTTTTATTATCCAGTCCAAATTCCTCTATTTGTCCTTAAAAGAACCTTTTAACCTGATCCCACTATATCTATCCAAAATAGACTCCATAATATCATCCCACTCTAGTTCTGAGGTTTTTTATTTCCAGCCTATTCATTTTCTTAGCAATTTCATATCTTGGTCCGTAGTGTTTTTTCACCCATCCAATGCACCTGTTTGGTTCAAATTAATCTAAGATAATCATGTTCATCTCCCAATTTCTAATAAATTAGTTTACATTAATACTTCCTGAATCTCCTCAAACAGATTGGCAGAAAAGATCATGCTTACAGTCCTTTTGTGTTCCCCAAAAGGTTTCAGAAAGATAAAAACAATCAATGTTGTTTCAGTAATCTTGCTAACTTTACATGACTGTAACCATGTGTTTGAAGATATAGTGGCATCCCAATAGTACCTCTCACCAATTAAGAAATGATCAATTTTCCATCATCTGTTTTTCATGGGGTGAATCTGCATTATTTATAAAAATACCCCTTAAATGTCACGGCAACATTTTGAGATATTATCTATACATCATTAGAAAACTTTATCAAATTTTATAAAAATAAGGAAATTCCAGATCTGTATAAAGGAGTCCGAGTTACAGAATTTTAAAACTATAAGCAGGATTTGCCTTTTATATACTCTTGTGGAATACAAATGAACACAGCATATTCAGCAAATAATGGATAATTATTTGAATATTTTTGACTCAGCAAGTGCACAAAGAAATGGTGTAAATGAGGAATAATACACTAGAAAATTGTGCCTTGTGGAAATTTTCAATCTAAATTCACTTAGAAAAAGGTTTTTCACTTTATATGATAATAACTTAGTTCCAAATGCTATGGTCTAAAAATATCAGATTTTTAATTTTTTTGTGTTACTCTTTTTGAGGTTCTTAGAGTAGGAAGATGATGAGTTATGGTCTTAATACTCTTAGCAGCTATGAAAGTCAGAATATTGTCCCCCACAGAGGCCATGTCCTAATTCCTGAAATCCATGAATATGCTACTTTACCTAGGAAAAGGGATATCGGAAATATGATTAAGTTAAGGCTCTTGAGATGAGAGAATTATCTTGAGTTATGCAGGTGGACCAAATATCATATCAGGGTCCATGAAAGAGGGAAGAAGGTGGGTCAAAGTCAGAGAAAGCCAAGTGACAATGGAAAAGAGGAGATAGTGATGAGTAGCCACAAGCCAAGAAATGCACACAGCCTCTGGAAGTCAGAAAAGGCAGAGAAATGGGTGCTCTCCAAGAGCCTCCCAAAGTAACACAGTTCTGTCAACACTTTTAGATTTCTGACTGTATAATAATAAATCTGTGTTGTGTTAACTTCTTAAATTTGTGGTAATTTTTAATAAAAGAAGTGGGAAACTAGTAGAGAAATTTACATTGTCTAGAAGCCATCTGCCTTTCAGGTAACTTAGTTTCCTATTGTGTATTCTGAGATACTTTTAGTCTGTCATTACTTATCTTGTCTATTTCATGTCTAAGTACCAAAAACTGCTTTGAAGTTATTATGTTTCTTAGAAGAAAAAGAACCATACAATGTAACACTTCCACTTCGTTGGCTTTTAGCAAAACTGTAAGGAGTAATACTCCCCAGTGTAGACTTCTCTACTTTTCATCCCCGGCCACTACTACTCCCTCGATCCCATGTCTTGCCCTCTCACAACTCTACTTTGTTTCTTTGCCATGTTGTGCCTTCTTCTATAACACATTACAGATCCATGGATCCTCCAAATTCTTGGAGGTTAAGCTAATTGTAGATGTCCTAATATAGTACAGAGAGCACAGTTATTTTTGTTAGAAAAAGCAGTCTTCTATGAATTTATGACATATCCAGCATTTTAAGACTCTGCAGTACAAAAGTTTAATTCCTAACCTATGTGAAGTTGACAGCCAAGTTGGGAAACAGAACAACTTATTGAAAAAAGCAGTATGTGATTAGTTCCCAGTTATTCTAGTCAAGATGATTATGTAGAAAGAAAATTAAAAACTGATCAAGGAAGTTGCTTCTCAGAAAAGTCTTTATGTGGATGGGACAAGTTGGGCTAACAATTATGTGCAGGATATAGTTAAACACAGAAGAGGAGAGAGGCCATTCTAAGGGAAACAATAAGAGTAAAGACAAGAAGAAAACTAAGTGGAACACTGCAAAGGCTATATGATATGAAAATAGGGGTGAACAAGAAGAAAAGCCCATATTTAATGGAGCAAATCAGCAGCAACTTGGAGATATCATGGTAACCTGAGCAAGAAAGTGAAGTGATGACAGCTTTAAAAAGGCAATAATTTGCATACTGGATGAAGAGTGAGGAAAGTCAAAACCAGAACTACCATGTCTAGGAAATTGTGGATGGATTGCAAGATTTTAATTCAGGAACCATCTGACTCATTCAAGGGTACTATCACATAGAACACCATGAAGTTCTCAGAGTCCATATTGTAAAGCTTAAGTATTATAAGTGTTTCCTTAGGGCAATAAAACATACTAATTTACTGGGTTATTTATATTATTTAAGAAAGTAATTTATAAAAAAATACATTTTCAAGAAATTGATCCAAAGAAATGTACTTTTCCTTCATGTTAAAAGGAACCTCACTTTGGCATCAGCTCCACAGAACACAGTACAGGGAAGTAATGAACCAAGAGACTTTGTGATAATTTAAAGACCACCACAGTTACTGCAAAAGCATGAAATGTCATAGTTTTAGAGTCAAGACATGTAGACTGAACAGGGTCACTTACCAAAACTGAAAGTACACGGAAATATCACTTCACTCACTTTGATGTAAGGCCTAAAAATGAGTTAAACTTCCACTGAAACAATGTTAGATGAAATGAGAAAAAAATGTTCTTAACAGAGACAAAAAAGGGAGGAAGCGAGGGAAATGGGTTTATTACCTCCAGAAATAGTCAACTACTTTTGCTCTCGCACTTAACCATATCTGTAACTTTATCTTTAACTCCATTTATCAACAACCCCTGTGCTTCCTCTGCCACTTTAAATTAACCCTTGTCCTGAACTCTCACCGATAAAGTAGATTTGCTATATAGATGTACATAATCATGAACACAGTGAAGTTAGGGTTAGTAGAGTTTGAAAAAGTACGCCTATTTGAGTGAACAGGATTCTTTCCGAGAGAGGACCCACAGGTGAAATTAAAACCAAAGCTAAAATCAAGAAAACAAGTGAAGTACAGGCAATCAAGGAAAAGAGAGAGAGAGGAAGAAAAGGCCCAATTGATTGAAGATAGCCCTCAAATGAAGTCTCCAAAGAATTTAAGACTCAAATCTGGAAATCGAGAAAGAGAAAGAGAAAAACTAGGAAGGCAAAGCAAAAAAGGGGACCAGAGTAACTGTCAAAAGCAAATGCTGGACTACAGGTCACAGCTTGCTTTCAGTAGCCTCCCTGGGAAGGTCTTGTGGATGAGTTGGTTGACTTTAAAGAGCTAGGGATGGTGTAGACAAACCAAAAGTATACCTATGGAAGTAAGAGTGGTTACTCATGCCTGTAGCTCTCTAAATATTTGCTATTTCAGTACTCTATAAAGGCACCTGGAATGATACTTCCACTAGCAGACAGTCCCCAGAGTACCATTTCAAATATGCTACATCCTATGAATTACAGAAGTCAACACTTTTATAAAATTATAAATGTGCCTGTACTTCCCTGGTTTTCATTTTGTGATATAATTTGACATTATAAAGAACAGAACATTTCTTAAATCTTGCGAAACAGTTATTAGTAGCAACAAAGAGTCTATTGATCTCTTACTCTTTAAGACTCCATGAAAATTGCTTGTTTTTCCCTGAATAAGCATTAGGCGATGATAAACATGTATTTGAGTTTGATCTTTCAAACGTAAGCCACATTTTCTATTCCTGAATCAAACTTGAACATTGTTTAATATAGATTTCATCTATGAGAGATTCTTTCACACATTCTTTTACTCCTTATTTATCCTACATAACAATGCACACAGTAGAAAATGCTCACCCAAGGACATGAAAAATCTCTGTGAGGATGTAACTTCTCTCATATCATTTTTATAACATTTACTCTAGACTCTACTGCAAAGGTTCTATAGCAATATCTTTATTGTCCTACCACAGTTCTTTGGACTATGAGGAATTAGTGAACAAAGAACAATTTAAGTGCCCTAAAATGAAGCACTTAACAAAATATGAGACTGGGTCATTAAGAACAGGCGGATTTTATTTCTCAACATGCTCTCCATACAACAAAAATAGTGTCTGCATAAGGCACAGACAGTATTTGTATTAATGAAAAATTCACCACTTCACCTACGTAGTAATTATTATCTAGCTCAAATACTGTGACCAGTTATAATTTGCATATCATCTACATAGCAATGTGGCCATAACCTGCTTTGCGAAAGTACAAAAGGCAATGGTGTATGAAAGACACAAGCCCTACCAGCGATCTCCTTTGTCTTTTATCACTGCACACTGCTAAGCACAATTACTCAAGAGGCTTATATGACAATAACCAAAGCAAAGACGGCTCCTTTGGAAATTTTTCTTGGGGACTCAGAAGTGTCAGGTGAGCAGCACTGAGTTTATTTTTTGAAAATTTGGGTCAAGAACAGAAACAAATAAGTAAAAGAGGATTGAGAGCCAATTCATTTTCCTCAGGCCAGAAAGGCTAAAAATTGCAAAAGGGAAAGATATACGCAAAGGAAATGAAACGAAAGTCAATGTCTTGTCCATGAAAGTTTAGAAGTGGGCATCTATCTCCTGGTGTATAGTCTCCAACTATGTTCTCTTCAGTTTAGTACCCCTGTACTTGGGTACATCCAAACACAAATCCTGCACCCTCTAGCTACCTGCCAGAATTCCACCTCAAGGTTCTAAACAAATATTTCATTATCTGTGATATTCTTCCTCATTTTCCTCTAAAAATACATCTTTTTAGTACATAACATTAAGTGAGTCACTGCGGCCAGTGTGATACACTACAAATATATCAGGAGTTGAAGTCACACTTGCATTAATCCAACCACTTACTTGCTGTATGACCTTGTGTGAGGTAACTGTCCAGACATGACTCTTTTCCCCTGTTTCTGGCTTCTTTCTGCCCTTCTCTCAGGAAGCAGCCTCTGGTTAAGGCTCGTTTCTGAAGGACACGCATAGTCCCAATAATGAGTCATAGAACTCAGATGCCCAAGCAAAGCTGAAAGCAATGTGGTCGTCATGTGGAATCAATATAATTATAAACATCAGATAGAAATCTGATTAGTTGACTTGCTTGCCTATAAAACGTTACACCATGAAAAGTTATTTAAGCCTCAATTTGTCTCATATGTAAAATGGCATCTATTTCATAAGATTGTAATGAAGTTTAAATAAGACAAAATGCATAAAATGCCAAATAGTAGAGTTTGGTACACCACAGATTCACAATTATTTTTAACTCTCTCTGGTTCTCTCTCTTTCTCTTTCAGCTTCTGTTTTTCTTCTCAAATCAACAACAACAATAAAAAACATACCAATGTCATAGTTTAGTTACCAGAAACTGGCCAGGTTTCTATTAAATACATAGTTGATAGTGAACCACTGCCAATATACATTCATATACTTAATGTTTCATATTCAATGTCAGCAAGCTATAGCCTGCATTCCAAATCCAGCCTACTGTCTGTTTTGTACAGCCCATGAGTTAGGAATGGCTTTTATACTTTTACGTGGTTAAAAAAAATCAAAAAAAGAATAAAATCATGTGAACTTGAAATTTCAGTGCTCATAAATAAAATTTCAGTGGAACATGTTAATGCTCACATGTCTATATACTAGCTACGGCTATTTTTATAATACAGTGATAGAGTCGAGTCGGTAAGACAAAGACCATGTGAGCCACAAAATCTAGATTATTTACTATGTGGCCTTTAACAGAAAAAGTTTGCTGACTCTTGTCTTCCATTAATACCATTAGAAAATTGCATCAACATTATTTATGAGCAAGCTAGTGTCCCAGACTTTGGTAATTTCTTGATGACAAAAACTACTGTAACCCTAATAATAAGTCCCAAGTAAACATTTAAAAATATCTAGGAAAATAATTAAGTAAAGGACATAGGTCCTGTGAAAGGTAAATTGTTTCTTTCATTTATTAAAATTACACTTAAAATAAGGTAGAAAATTATACTTCTTGTACAACTCACATAGCATATTAAGGCATCATCATTAAATTCCCAATAAAATCAATTTTTTAAAGTCATGTTTTGGTTTAAAATAAATCCAAATATCTAAGTGTTAGGTTAAAGAATTCGGCATTTAAAGTTCCAGATCTCAAACTTTCTTGTAAGATTGATATGATAAATTTCATTCAGTCATTAAGAACACATAATCAGAAGTAGTGAAATATAATGAGATGACATTTAGATGCTTGAAAACAATTTTCCCATTTGTCCCTTGTATACTCTTAGGTAAAAATAAGATGCATGCTTAAAAAGATTCATACTTACATGCAATGCTCTCTCCTTTCTAGAATTTTAGCATGCTTATGTCATCTTAACACGATTTCTTCTTTTAAAGCAAATTATAACTATGATTTTATTTATGGCTATCTCATACTCCATACAAATTTTAAAATCTAATAAACAAGGTCTTAAATTAATGCTTCTAAAATTTGAATGTGTGTATGAATCACCTGGGGACCTTGTTACAAATGCAAATACAGAGTCAGAGTTCCCAGGTGAAACTGATCACACACTGAGTAGCAAGGACTAAATAGTACTGGCTTCTCACACAGAGGCACAACATAGTATGGACATGCTCTAAGGGTTAAAATTTTTGCCATTGCCTCGTTAGACTCTGGTGTAGCCAAGTGTGCTCTTTGAGCTACGGCTGTCGCCATGCTTCCTGGCTTTGGCTCCCTCCCCCATCTTGGGGAGGTGAATTTTCTTTCTCTAATTTACTTTTAAATAAACTATATTTTTTAATCTAATTTCTGTGCAATTCTTTGCATCTTCCATGTGGCATCAGATCACACCCCAGACGGCCACATGTGGGAAGTGATCTCTTTTTAAATAAATTTTTTCTTCAAAAAAGAAGTTATAATTTTGTCCTTTGCACCTTGTATCAATTCAGAATGAAATTGCTTCATCTGATACTTGTCTTGAAGATTTCAATAAACTGTTAGACTGTCTGTATTTTAAAATGTTAATCTTATAAATGTAACACCGTTTCTGCATTCAGAAAACCAATTCCACATTTTAGCAAAATTCCTGTGTTCCTCCACGGTCCTTGATTCCATCCACATCCATCATATTTCTTGTCTTTAAGAAACATGGGAATTCAGATAATAAAGGAATACTGTATGGTTCCATTTGTTATGCTAAAATTTACTTTTGGCAAAAGAGAGCTTCTAAAAATGTTTATGAACAATAACTTCAGTTCTAAAGGCTTTCTTAATCCTTATTAAACATTAAGAAAAAAGAGAAGCATAGTGTTCTGAATAAAAGTCTAAAGGTTAGGAGTAAATCTCCAAAATGGTCTAATGATCTTATAGCAAGCTCTGTCACATAATATAGGACAAGAGTTTTACAGGCTTTGCTTTTAGGAAAAAACAAGTCACTGACTCTCACTGCCTGTGTCATGGAGTCCACACTGTTTAGCAGAACATGCAAAGATTTCAGAATCTGACACTCCTTGGCTGTTCTGTTTGCTCCTGACCTGTTCCCTGCACACCCCACCCCTGTCAGAGATTGCACCGTGCTTCTCACCTCTGTGCCTCTGCACATGCTGTTGCCTGGTGTCAATGTCCTGAATTGTCTGCAGTAATCTCACTCGCTGCCCTTGAAGACCTCATCCAATGTACACATAGTCAAGGGCTCTCCTATATATTTTCCCCATTCCTCTGTTAAAGCCTCATGCCATGGCTGGAATTCTTTGCTTGCAATAGATTGCAACCCCCTCTAGTGTAAGTACATTCTAGTAATGACTATATTCCAGTGCCAATTCTGGTGTATTATGATAGACACTTAATAAATGTCCAGTGAATGGATAAATGAAATAAATTATTTTTAGACAAAGTATATTAGGGACTATAAAAAGATGACTATTTTGAACATAGATGTTAAAAAGTCTGCTCAAAAACTGTCACTAATAGAAGGAGACAGGAAGACATGACAATGTAGTATCCTGGATTGGATTCTGGAATAGAAAATGGAAATGAGTGAAAAAACTAATGGGAAAAAAGGTATATAGTTAATACCATTGTACTAATGCTAATTGCCTAGTACTGACAAAAGTAAAATGATAAAATTATAGTTACATAGTATATTAACATTAGGAGAAGCTGGGTGATATATCAGAACATTGTACTATCTACAATCTTTTTTTAAATCTACAATTATTCCAAATTAAAAAGTTAAAAGAAAGTCTGCTCAAATCACTGTCTCAAGTTAGATTTCCTAAACTTATTTAGTCATTCAATAAATATTTACTGAAAATGTTTAACATACAGTAAGGGTTCAGGAACACTTCTCAAATGAACCCCTGATACATGAATAACACAACACATGATGACCCTCTCTTGGACATTCGTCACTGAAGTCGCTGGTGAATTGGCTAACAAAGGAAGCCAGTAGCACTTCCAGAATGTCACAGTCTCAGTGAGCAGATGGGATTGTAACTCTTTAGCCCAATTGTAAATTAGTGCCAAGATTTTCATGCTAGTTAGCTGTTCCTTTAAGCAACAGATAAAGATATCAAAGAGAACATTTTCTATAAAGGCAACAAAATAAGATGTGTGTCAGTGAAATGACTATATTACATATAAATTTTAATATAAAATACAAAATTATTTTAAGTGAATAGTATAGTTTGTGTGTTGAGATAACTAAGAAGTGGTTTGGGGGAAATGAACAAACAGACATGGAGTAGTAATATTACTTTTTGTAGTAAATCTATGTATTTAAATAGTGTGTCTATCTTTCAATTTGAAATAAAAGCCCCTATAAAGTTGTGTCATCATCAAAGGACTACAAAACTGAATGTATTGGGGTGGTTCTATATTTTTTTTAATTTTAAAGATGTGGGGTACAATTCAGGGTTAGGTACATAAGTGGTCATTGTACAGATAAAGTTTGGGCCTTCCTTTGGACCCTACTTATCCTGGTTTGTGATCAAGTACCCTAATTGATGTCATGTGTCCCCCTACTGCCAACCCCTTTCTTACAGTATTATGATAAATATTCAGGGTCCGCTTATGAGTGAGTACATGTGAATATACATCAGATTATTGTTTCTATCATAGATCATTGAGTATTATAGACTTTTACTCCATTAACCAAAAATTGCTAAGTGTTCAGCCAACAAGAATCCTGGTTGCTAACCCAATCTCACCTAGCCCAGAAGATTTCTTCGCATTATATGTATATTATTGGAAACTTCAGAAAATGATTTTTATTTTTCCAAACATAGAAACTTGATGTGGCTTTTACTACTTTAATAACTATTTTAACTGGTAAAGAATTATATAAAAGTAAATAATAGAATCTGCATGTTTTAACACATTTTTATTTGAGTTTACCAACAGAAATTTCATAGTTACAGCTATAATTTTTCATTGAAAAAAGATTATAACTGCTTAATTAAACTGTGATACTAAATTCTAAATTATGTATTACATTCTAAAATTATTGACATAATCTGAAAATTTTATTTTCACAATTCTATGTATATGTATAGTAACTGTAATGAAAAATTAATCATTTTTTGAGTCAAGGTCTCACTCTGTTGCCCAGGCTGGAGTAGAGTGGCATGATCATGACTCACCTCAGCCTCCAGCTTCTGGGCTCAAGCGATTCTCCTGTGTCAGTCTCCTGAGTGGCTTGGACTACAGGCATGTACCACCACATCCAACTTTTTAAAACTTTTTGAAGACATGAGGTCTTGCTATGTTGCCCAGGCTAGTCTCAAACTCCTAGTCTCAAGCAATCCTCCTGCCTCAGCCTCCCAAAGTGCTGGGATTACAGGCATGACCTACTGCACCAAGCTAAAAAAATCTTAACAGTGGTTTTGGGGCTTCTTATGGTTGAGTACATGCAGCAAAAATCAAATTAGTATAAAACTTAGTGGATAGCAGTGATTTGCCCAGAAAACTATACCACCCACTGATACCAAATTCGCTTTGAATATATGAAAATTGGCATCCCAAATGCTCTGTTCTGCTATTAAGAGTTAGCTTTTTTTTTCTATTTTGTTAAAGGATTCCTTTTAATGTGTTTGAACAACAAAAAAGTGATGGAGATGAGACAGGAGTTATCAAATTGAGCACTTAAATATGTGCCAAATACATTGCATATAAATTGAACGTTGGTTTCCCTTATTCTGAAACTTACTCTTTTTCATTTTTTTCTGTTAAGGAAATAGCTCTATTTGTCAGTCATTGAATTGCTCAGGACAACAAATAGAAGCCATTTGATGATTTATATTCCTTATACCCAACCTTCACCCTGTAAGTGGACTCACTCTACCTCCATTGTATGGTGGCCCTGCCCAGCTCTCTGCACATATTCAAGCACACCAGGCACTGATCTGTGCTGCTGCCTGTGTTCCCAGACTCCTGCAATGTCCTTCAACACACTCCCTGTTCAGTTCATGTTTCTCTATTGTTTCTTCTCCATGCTGCATCCAGAGAGCCTTTAAAACATTTGAATATACTCAATCACATTTAGAAGAAAAATCAGAGCCTTATAATAGCCTGAAGGATTCTGCATGTCTGGGCCATGGATATTTAACTTTATCATTTTCCTCACTATGCTTCAGCATTTGAACCAGAACATTTAAGAACATTCCTGTCTTAGGGCTTTTATACAGGAGGACCTTTCTCCACATCTGCACATCTGTGCATGTCTGTCTACCTCACTCTCCTCAGATATTCAGATGTTTACATTCTATGACAACTTTTACTGATTATAGCAAGCATTCTCTTTCCCAGTTGTCTTTCAATCAGATCTCTCCCTTCTTCCCTCTCTGCCTGCCTCCCGCCATCCCTCCCTTGTTTCCTCCCTCTTTCCTTCTCTCTCTCTCTCTGAGTGTGTGTGTGTATGCGTGCGTGCGTGTGTGTGTGTGTGTGTGTGTGTGTGTGAGCATGGGTTTGGTAATTGTGCTTACCACTTGACTTAACAGATAGTTATTTGTTTATTTTCTATTTCTGTCTACTAGAAAAGTAAAGATATGATGACTTGCTTAGGGACTTTGGTAGTTTCCAAAATATATACAGGGTCCAGAAGCTTGACACATAGAAGGTAATAGGCTTTTAATAGGTAATTATTAGTTCTGTAAATGAATGAATGAATATTTCTTATTTGACTTTTTTTTTTTTTTGGTCAGGGTTTCACTCTGTCACCCCCAGGCTGAAGTGCAGTGGCATGATCACAATAATCACAGCTCACAGCAGCCTCGATCTCCTAGGCTCAAGTGCCCCTTCCACCTCAGTATCCCATGTAGCTGGGACTACAGGCACATGCCACCACACCTGGCTAATTTTGTGTGTGTATGTGGAGATGAGGTTTTGCTATGTTGCCCAGGCTGGTCTTGAATTCCTAGGTTCAAGCAATCCACCCACCTTGGCCTCCCAAAATGCTGGGATTACTGGTGTGAACCACTGAGCCCAGCCCTTTTTTCACTTCTTATACTTAAAAGTAGGTGCCTTATGCAAACAAGATGTTGACTCTTTTAGCAATATTAATAATAACCTGGGGTTACACAACACATAACAGATAAAGTTAAGCCTGTGTTAAGAAAAAAGTGAGATTCAGTCAATTTTAAGAACATTTTCTTCATTCTGTTTTCTTACTTGATGTTGTTTATATTGCTTAGTTACCTTGGCTGGTCTTTTAAAATCTACTGTAATCTAAAATGTAGCTGAAATTATTGCAAAAGAAGAGAGATCATTCTTGATACATTCTGTTTTATTTTGCTATGCACAAAATCTCACAGTAATTTCAGTCTATTTGGGATGAACATTTTTTTACCAATACATAATAACAGGAACAATGACATCCTAGAACTTTTGCTTCCATATGTTAAAAGGATTTACACGTTCTACTTCCTTTTTATTTTTTTATTTTTTGAGTTGGAGTCTCACTCTGTTGCCCATACTGGAGTGCAGTGGCCACTCCCAGCTACCGCAGCCTCGACCTGCTGTGCTCCAGCGATCCTTCCGCCTCAGCCTTCCAAGTAGCTGGAACTACAGGTGCGTGCTACAAGCCCGGCTAATTTTTTTGATTTATTGTAGAGATGAGGTATCGCCAAGTTGCCCAGGCGGGTCTCGAACGCGCTGGCTCAGGCAACCCACTCACCTCAACCTCCCAAGGCGCGGGATTATAGGCTGAGCCACCGAGCCTGGCTGCAGGTTCTACTTTCACAAAGAGGGAACTTGTCTTCCATGTAAAGCAGTCTGGGTCATGCCCTCTCACTGGAGAATTAGAGACATGGACAAAGAAAGACCATTTGAAGAAAGACTGAGGTTCACCAGTCAATAGCCAGTACAAAGACCCGTGGCATGTAAGTGAGGTCCTCTGGAAATCTCCCCCACTGATCTGCTTTACACAACACCACATGGAGCAGAGAAGAACTTCCTGAACTGTACACAAAGGCCTGACTCAGACTTGTGAGCAAACACAGTCATGTTGTTCTAAGCCACTAAATTTGGAGTGGTTCATTATGCAACTGTATTAATCTGCTCCAGCTACCATAATGAAAAACCACAGACTAGGTATCTTAAACAAAAGAAATCTATTTCTCACAATTCTAGAGGCTGGAAGTCCAGGATCAGGGTGCTGCCCGGGTTGGTTCCAAAAGAGGTCTCACTCTCTGACTTGTAGATGGCTTCCTTTTACTGGGTCCTCACATGGTCTTTCCTCTGTGTGTATGTGGAGAGTTCTCTGGTGTTTTTTTTCTTATAAGGACACCAATCCTGTTGGCTTAGAATCTTGCCCTTATTTAATCTTAATTACCTCTTTTAAAGAACCTATCTCCAAATACAGTCACATTAGGGGCTAAGGCCTCAGACTATACACTTTGGGGGACACAATTCAGTCTACAACAGCAACAATTGATAGCCTATACACTTATCTGCAGAACAGCTGTCAAGTAACCATAACTCCATCCCATACTGACCTTTCATATAATACAGGTGCCCACTCTCTCTCTTGAGCATTAATAGTCCTAGAGAGTACTAAAATGTGTGCCATCTCTAGTTCTTATTTTTAAAACGAGTGCTAATGCTTTCATTTCAAATGATAAAAGTCAGATATGCTTCCTTCACTGTCAGTCTGTGAGAGTGGCTGAGTACCACTGATTTTTGTAATCATTGGTTCACTTAAATGGAAGCAAAACAATAAAGAAGACTTATCTGAGCTGGCACCACAATGCCACGCATTGAAATCTTCTCATGTGCAACCCTTCTCCACAACAAGCCTCTTATTCTACCGCAGTTTGCCATCAGCTGAAGCAGCATTATATGATCAAAGGGACACTCAGCTGTCATGGTCGACAGACTTGCTTATTATTCTTTCTTAGCAAATGCCTTTGATATTCTCTGATCTGAAATTTCATGCAACTTCCCTTTGACTCCTTTTCCCCAAAGTTAAAAATAAGATTAAAAATGCTTTCCTCTGAAACACAGTGAGGCTAAAGGCACTGATGCTCTGAGGATAACTGTACTAATTTTCATTAGTATACTTGGAACTCCATGAAAAAAGCCGAATATACTATTTTGTAGAAGAGTTTCGTTATGTTGTAATGATTTTTATTTGTTTCATTCATTTTACTGTGTATAGCTCAGTTTTCTGAGGGCAAAGTGGAAAATTTTAAAGTTCCTTTTTCACATTTTTACTTTAAAATTAAGAAAGAGTTATCTGTTAAGATGTTTAAAATATGACTTACTGTAACCTGTAAAAACAGAACATTTTAAAAGTCAATAGTAAATATAAATTGCTAGATCTTCTGTTAAATTTTATTTACAAAAAGGTTTTCTAATATCCCACCCCCCAAGTGCCAATAGCCTAAACCTTGAAAAGTTTTCAATTGCAAGCAGCTGCAATTAAAAAAAAATACTAGATTCATCCATACTCCAGGTGCACATAGAAACTCAAGGTGCAAGATGACATCATTCAGGACAACGAATGTTTCCCATTCAATTAAAAGAACAAAGTTTGCATTCATTCACCCAAAATGTGTTGCACACCTTCATTACTCATGCCCTGAGCTAGGTGCTGGCATGCAACAAGATGATTGGGGAAGGGCAGGGTGTGGAAGGGAGGTGGGGCTCATGGTTGATGACTTAGGGTGGTCAGGAAAGTTTTAAGGTAGAGGTGGCTACATAAGAAAGATAAAGCAAAATCACTTCTATGGGAATTAATAGGTCCACAGTCCTTATTTAACTGGTGTAGGGAATGATTTTAAAATATGCTATGATTATGACCTAAAATTGAATAGTAGGTAATTTATTATATGTATGTTTTGCACTACAACTATGGAGAAAAAAAATCTGCTTAGGCATCCAAATCTGAGTAGTGTAAAAGAAGAAATATGTTTAAGGCATAAAATGCAAGCTTGTCCATTCTCCTTAATTTCAAAACTTTAAATACTGTAGTAATATATTTAGAAAAAGATGTTTCTGGCATTATAGTGAAGAATAGTTTTATAAGGATTTTAGTATCAATTCAAATGTTCTAAAAACTCATTACTACTTTTTAGGGAATAAGCTACTTTTAAAATAATTAGAATTCTATTTTGCTTCTTTGGTAAGACTTTAATGACTTTTATATAAGGAAAGGGCATCTGGTTTGATCCCATGACATAAATACTATGAACAACAAAGCCTGTAAATTCGAGACATTCTGTAAAGTATTCACATTTATTTCCACTCGGTAGGTTTTCCTAGAGGGTACTGCATTTCTCTGTATAACCTTGTTTTTCAAAATATCTGGGTCAGAATAGAATCATTATGCTTTTAAGAAATAATGATTTTAATGAAATAAAAGCTCCAAAAATCCACTAAAATAAATGTATAAGGTACTGCTAACTTTTATAAACTTACATACACAAATATACTGGTTATATATAAGATATATATATAACCTACTGATGTAACCTAGAACATTAGTGTACTCTGACAGTAAAGATTAAATTAATGCAAAAATGCTTCATTAATATAAGTAATACATTTTTCTCAGAAGTTGATGATGACTTTAACAACCCAAAGAAGAATTTGTCTTTTTATTTTTCAACAGATCATGCTGTTAGCCAGCTGAAAAAGAAATGCCATAGGAATAGAAAACTGATGATAACTGACTTAAGGTAGATTTTAATGTTCTCCTTGGTGAATTACAATTTATAAAGGGGAGTTTGTGGATCATGGAAAGCTGAAGTTACATGTAAGAATACTCCAGACATCATTAAGCCATTGTAACATTCTCCAGAGACTGTCGGTGACTTGTAGTAGCTAGTCTCCAAAGACGGCTCTATGATAAACCATACCTCCAAGCATTCATACTCATTTATGGCCTCCCTCAAATCAGAACTTGACTTGTGATTACTTTGACCTATAAAGTAACATAGAATTGATGCTGTGCTAGTTCTAGGTCTTTCAGGAGACTGAGAGCTTCCACTTCCTCTGTCTAAAGAGACAGAGCCTGGAGAGATCAAAGATTAGCCTTCATCAAAGGATGAACAGCTACCTTGACACTATTATGCCTTGAGAAGCCCAAGTCCTACAGAGAGACCCTGGAGGGTGAGACACCAAAACAGAGAAAGAGGCCAGGACATGTGAGTGAAGACGTCATGGACAGCCAGCCTAGTCAGACCTTGAGAGAACTCCAATCCCACCTGCAATCAGGCTTCAAGGGCAAAAGAGATACCACGTAAGAACCTCCCAGTTGGGCCCACAGATCTCTCAGAACTATGAGAAATGATAATAAATTTGTTTTAGCTTGAGGCAGTTTGTTACTCAGCAATCAATAAGCAGAGCATTGTCTAGGAACACAGAGATCTAACAGGACAATAACCTCTCTCTCCCAAATTCTATTCCTGATCCTTTCCACAATCACCTGCACCTGTGGCTATTGCCACTTTCTTTAAATATCGATAGCATTTGTTATTACAAGGGATCATTTGACATTTTGCAAATACTGTCGTGAGCTGTTAACTTTGATTTATGTCTTCTTTATCACTAATGAGATAGCAGGAAATACCTTTTTGTTTTTTTTATCTTCAGGCCTGGCAGAAGCATATAACTTACATATTCAGTAATTATTTAGAGATCACAGTGATTATGTTCATTGTCATTAACTTAATAATTAGAATGTGAATAATTACCAGCCTACACAGTCTGAGTTAGGTTATGATGATCACTCACCTGGAAGACTTGTGAATACCACATTGTTGGGTTCCATCTTCCAGAGATTCTGATCTAGAAGGCCTAAAATAGGCCCACGAATTGGCAGTTCTAACATGTTTCCGGTGATGCTGATGCTATAGGTTGAGGACCACACTTTGAGAACCCTGGGTTATGATAACACCAAAACCTTCCTTTCTAGGACTTTTAGTAAAAAAAAAAAAAAATTATAAATCAGGTCTAATAAATGTGTCTACTCTGCTCATTTTCTCATCCCCACTTTTTTCCTTTATGACTTCCTGTGTCTACCACCTTTCCAGGGGCAGCCTTCAGATTCATTTCTACCTTCCCAGAGCCACTCCATCTAGTCCCTCACAGCTAGGACTTCCTCCAGGTTCACAATACATGCTAAATTTTTTCCATTGCCTCAGCTGGAATTCAGGAATTCGCATTAAATGATCAACTTTGTGCACATCCTAGGTTAGATTAGGCTGATATTATTCTTGTATCAGCAATGTCTAACACTGTCCCTGACATATATAGTTGGTATCCAACTACTTTAAAATAAAATTAAAGTCAATCTGAAGTGTAAATTATTGATAGTTTTGCTATGGCATCACATGGCGATGGTTCTAGACAAGTTTAAGAATTATGTCTGTGAACTGAAAATAAATGAAACACCAATATCAGACTTTTAAGTGGTTCAAAAAAAATAGACGTCAGGAGATATTTATTATGCACCTATGTTAGCTAAAATTGGAAATAATGATCAAAAGGTTACAATAATAGCTCTCCAAGTACTCACAGACTCGTGGAAAACAAGTGGGAAGGTTGAGAGTTTGTTTCAAACTATAGAGATTCTAAGCACTCCATTCAAATAGGGGAGGGATCCCTCTTGTTAGGGACTGCCATGCCCAAGCCTAGGTTTGCCACTGTACCAGACATACACTGTTCTGAGCACTTTGACATAACACTTTGCCTACATCTGCTCATTGACTCTTCATGATTACTCTACATGGTAGGGATTATTTTCAGCATCCCCATTTTACAGATGAGGAAATTGGTATAAAATATATAACTGATATAACACAGAGAATAAGTGTGTGAATGAACTGAACTTGGGCAGTCCAAAGTCTGGGCTTTTTGTGGCGAGGCTGCATTTCTTTCACTTCTGTCTTTTAAAGCAATAAGACTGTAAAATACTACAAGAGAATTTTGGTACATCATAAATGTCACTCAAAATTGTGAGAAACACAAATGAAAGTATGTCTTTTTCCTCATAGAGATAGAACATACATTCTTGGGTATCAAATCTAAAACTTATTGGGTGATTCTAGCACAATCTGTGCTATGTGTGACACTTTAGTAACAATATGTGCTCATTATGTATTCCAGTTATGTGGTTTCCAGATTCAGGAATCTGTCCATTTGGAGGAGAATGACATAAGTAGGATCAAGGGCCCAGACTTAGCTCTTTTTCTCCAGCCCTACTGTATATGACTTTTTAAAATCAGAAATAGTTGACATGTTCACCCCTAAAATGGCCCTGAATTTATACATGCATTGTTAGCCTGAAAAGACTAACTATACAGTTAAACCAAATTGACCTATGTCAGTTCTCTCCAAACAGACAGATTCCTGCATCTAGAAACTACATAACTTGAATACATAATGAGCACACATTGTTACTGAGGTGGCACACATAATGGAGATTGTGGTAAAGTTACCCAATAGGTTTTAGATTTCATACCCAAGAATGTGTGTATTATCTCTATGAGGAAAAAGACATACTTTCAATTGTGTTTCTCACAATTTTGAGTGACATTTATGATATACCAGAGACTGAGAGATGATAGACACAATAATATAACAATTATAAAATGTAAGTATATTTGGTACTTGATGCCACGGGCTAACAACAGCAGCTAATGTAATGGGTGTAGCTCCTGTGAAGTAATATTGATGTTGTTTCAAAGAGTTGAGATTATTAATATTTCAGAGGTTGAATTTATATCTAATTACACTATAAATTTATGTTACACTAAGACAAAATACATGATCTTACCATTTATAAACTGGTTTTTCCAATGTAGTCTCATAATGCATTGTCTTTATAAACACAGTTATTTTGCATATAAGGAAGATATTATTTTGTTGTAATTAGGTTATTTAAATTCCCCACTGTAAGAAAAACAGCTTTAGGATATAAAGCATGTTTTTCATAGCTATAGGCCGTAAATTTTTACCTAATAAATAGAAAAACAGAGCGTCCAATTTCACAGTGTTTAAGCCTAATGACCAGAGCAATTCTTTCATCAGTGAACATATAATGAACATCTATGTAACATTTATTGGGCTAGATGCTCAGCATTAAAAACTAAATGGGAATTCAATAGTGGGGGTGATGATGATCAAAGGCATTCAGTAAATATTGGCACATAACAGTCATCCAATTTCTTGAAGAGGCAATATGAATTGAAGTTTATATTTTAGGGTTTTTTCCATATGTCAGGCACTGTTAAGTATTAAAACATTCAATTTTCCTCTTACTCCTATTAGTTTCACAATGTTGCAGATAAAGAAATAAGGCTTTAGGGAGGGAATAACTTGTCCCATGCCACATAGCTATCCAGTAGCACAGCTGAGTCTCCGAGACAGGTTGGTTTACTTTAGCCCCCGGCAGGCGAGTCAGTCAAGCAGGCGGCAAGGTCTTCCAAAAACTGGCACATGTCTGATTGCAGACATGTGAAACAAGTACTCAGACAGCACAAAGAAGAAAATTATTCAGATTTTATAAGATAGAAAATGTTCTACAGCTGATTTCCCTTTTCAGTTGGGCCTTAAGGAAGCAAACACCAGAGACAGGAAAAGACAATCCAGGCAAAGAGAAATATATCAGCATAGTTGTATATTCAGGCAGTGATGAGTAGATTAATGATTCTACAGCAATCAGAGAATTTTAAAAGGACTCCAGTGAGCTGGAAAAAAGAAATATCTTTCGGAATCAGATCATTAAAGGGACCTTGTATACCACAACAAGGAAAATATATTTACGAATAAGGCAGTGGGAAGTAATCAAAGTCACTTAAGCAGAGGAGTGATACTGTCAAATTATCTTTTACTAAATTAACTGTGGACAGAGTTAAGGTTCGATCTTGACAGAGGCCAGTCAGGAGCAATAAGCAGTGGGAATAAAGTAAAGGGGAAATAAGTGATCAGAGACTAATCCTTGATCTCTCTAGGCTCTCACAGTCCGTGTAGTTTTAACTTCAAAGACATGTTTTAAGAAAGGCCAATCACTTTGGCAATTTGCATAACTAGCCCAGTCAAAACATTACAAGAGCATGTTTTAATCCACAGCTGCAAATACCCTTCCTCCTTCTTCCTGTCTCCTGCATCAACCAGCCAGTTTCCCAGATATCCATTACTTCTACTGGTGTCACAGGGAGGAATATTCGCAGGCAAATGATGGTCATATCAACCAGAATTCCCCAGAAAAACAGAGCTCATAGGAGCTCTATGCACCTGGCTTTCAATCTAGCTATATCCATCTATATTTACATAGATAGAGGGGGATTTATTTTTAAAAATTGATGCATGAGATTATGAAGACTGAGAAGTCTAAAATCTACAGAATGAGCTATCAAGGTGAAGATCCATGAGAGCCGATGGTGCAGATGAACTCCAAAGACAGTCTGCTGGAAAATTCCCTCTTGCTCGAGGAGTCAGGTCTTTTTGTTGAATCCAACTGACTGGATAAGACCTACCCACATTATGAGAGTAATTTGCTTACTCAGAGTTTACTGATGTGAATGTTAATCTCATCCAAAACACCTTCCCAGTTGACAGATAAAATTAACACTTACCTGGTCATTCCTGGCTAGGTCTCAGAGCAAGTTTCAATTGGATGGGATATCAATTAAGTATGCACAAGAAACCCCTGCATGGTTAGCAATGACTTCCATCTAGCGGCAAGAAAAATCTCAGTTGCTTCAGGTATTTCCTAGTCAAGGAAGGGGTCAAATTCAAGTCTCCTTGTATCCATCTCCATGAGAACCATTCTTGGTAGATGGCCTCACGTGTGCTTATTGGACCCTATTCTCTATAGCTTTTGTCTCCAGGAAAAATAAAAGTCATGACTTGTGTTTTTGCAAGGCATTTTTAAGGTTCACTTAGAGGCACTCCTGCTACATAGGCAGGGCAAAATAAATAAAGTGAGTGGAAAATTTAGAGTCACATTTCTACAGGAGCAATTTCTAAATTTAGCATTCAGAAATACATGGTACTACTATTTGCAAAGACAAAAATTACTATCACGTATCATGTTGTTCCCTTAAATTCAGAAAAGTCTTAATTATTTTCACATATTATTGTTATCAAATGATATTTACAGTACTTAGTGCACAGAAAGACACGAATCAAATGCTCCATTACACATCGCTGACATGTGCTGAGCTCTCTACGCCAAGCACTGAATAAACGCTTTCTAGAAACTCCTTTCCATTTGGGCACAGTATACTATTTGCACTTAAGAGAAATGTGGGACTATGGATGCATATCCTAATGCTTGGCAAGTGTGTCCTCCCTCGCTCAGCAGCACCCCTCTTCCATCTGCCCCCATCCAACAGACAAGCCTGAAGTGCAATAAGGCCTGCAAAATAAAATGCAACCAAATAAAGAGTAGACTTTCTAGCTCAGACATTGTTTATTCAAATTCACTATGTCTAGACAAAGTGCTTTAATTAGGAGAGCTAAGCTTAACTGCTTCCCCTGACCTGTTTAAAACAGGGAGAAAAATGGTGCCACCGCAGTGCTTTGTTCATAAGACTTAGGGGTCCTAGACGTACTCTGGATTGCAAAGCTCACAGAGCAGAGGCAGCAAGGCACCGCAGCCAGCCATAGGCACACGACTGGGAGTTTTTTCAGAGACACATGGCAGAATGGAATTGGACGAGCACTCTCTGGAGTGGCCAGTTGTTCCTTTGACAAGAAAGAGGAAGACAGGCAGGCCTAGGAGAGAAGTGAAGCTCACACACTGCCAGAGAAACATGAATCGGATTTCTCTTTTCATATACACAGCTGGTAAACTGTATTTGCGTTTTCATATTTTGTGCTAAGCTCAATATTTAAGAATACCATTTCAAGTAAGAAAAATGTAAAAGCAGCATCGTGAAATTTTGTATATTTCCTATGGCATTTTCTACATATTGAAGCAAATTTTTGCTGGAATGTGGATGCTTTAAAATGCGTTCAAAGAGATCCCTGTCAGTGTGATGATCAATTTCAGAGAAGAAATCATGCTCTGAGGGTTATTGATTCTTGCCAATAAAGTTGGGACATGACGGGACAACAGGGATATTTATTTTAACATGCTTTTCTGCCTTTAAAGAAAACTAAATCAAATTTAATGTAAAAGCAAAACTGATTTTCCTCAGACTATAAGTTTACCCTTCCATTATTTAGCTCTAGTGATAAACATAGCATATGTTGTAGTCCATCTGGATGGGTAACAGATGAAAATAAATGACATGAAACAGAAATATATGTTACATGCAACATGTTTCTATGATCCAATTTTTCCTAAACTTGATACAATGTAGCTTATTAATTAATGCAGTTATCATTCAACAAAAATATGTAAACTAGAGTAGAAATAAAATGGACTGATGTAAGAAATGATGATATTAAATGTAGGAAAATTATATTCTATAGCCCTCATTTTGGAGGAAGACAGGGGAATGGCAGAAAACAGTCACAAAATGATCCAAAAATGTGGAAGGAAACCATAATTTAAACAAGCAAGACATATTCAAAGAAACATTAAGTCACTTCACCAAAATGACACTTGGAAAGGAGGGAGGCAGGAGGATGTTCATTAGACAGAGCAGATGCTGAAGCCAGTGGATCTCACACAACCACAGGACCTGTAGAGAGACACACTCCCAATGCAAGGCACAATAACTTCTACCACTCTTGTGCCATGACGCTTTTCAAGATTCTGTTCAAAACATCTCTTCATAGCATAGGTAGGTATTTCAAAAACACTTGTTTTGGGGTAGTCCACTTGTTTGAAAAGTTACAGTATATTGTGAACTTCTATTTTTACTTTTAAAAATAATCTGGCTGAAAACAGGGACCCAACAGTGCTCCATCCAAATCAAGCAGCTTGAGCAAATAATCTGCAATTACCCTGTCCTCGCATGGACCCCAGAGGATCCTGGGCCAATCTGGCTACCTGGGAAATATACCAAATCAACCATTAGCTTCTTCAAAGCACATTAGCCATGCATACAGATAGTAAGTACTCAACAAATGTTTGTTGGATGGATGGGTGGATGAATGGATGAATGTTTCTGGAGTGGATGGATGAATAAGTCTTTCAAGTTTTGAAAAAAAAATAATGTTAAGTGTAAAGGAAGAAAATTGCAGTGTAAGAAATAATGCATTGGGAATCAGTAAGTGTGAATTCTAGTTTACCTCTGTATCTCAAGATCTATAACATTTTTGGTCATATTTGATACAAAACTTTGGAGTTTTTATCTGAAAAAAAGGAGTTTGGTTACTTTTAATCTAATTTATCACCAGATTATGACACTCAATATTCTTTTAATCCTAATTGTGCATTCATTGCAACATGGAATATATTTAATCTCTCTGGCCCAGCTCAAATCTCCGAATACTTTAAACACTTTTGATTTTAAGTATAATTTTTTTCCCTTTTTTAATTATAAAGATGTGGAGTACAATACAGGGTTAGGTATACAGACGTAGATTATGCAGGTACCCTTTTTGATGAGGTATGCCCCTCCCTCCCCTAGCAGTTTCCCTCAACTACCAATCCCCCCACCCCCGACAGTTTAGTTTCCCACTACTGCCAATCCCTTTCTTATAGTATTATAATTGTTTAAGGTACACTTATGAGTGAGAACATATGGTACTCTGTACTTTGTTTCTGTAATAGATCACTGAGTATGATCGACTCTAAATCTATCCAAGTTGCTGCAAAGTCCATATGTTTGTCCTTCTTGATGGCTGCATAATGTTCCATTGTGTATATTTACCACATTTTTAAATCCAGTCCAGCTTCAATGGGCAGCATGGTTGGTTCCATGTTTTTGCTATTGTGAATAGAACTGCAACAAACATGCATGTGTAGGTATCTTTTTTGAAGAATTATTTTAGTTCCTCGAGGTATAGTCTCAATAGGGGAATTGCTGGGTCATGTGGAAGGTCAATTTCTAGTCCTTTCAGAAATCACCACACTATCTTCCAAAGAGGTTGCACTAGTTTGCATTCCACCAGCAGTGTAGAAGTGTTCCTTTTTCTCTGCATCCTCGCCAGCATCTGTTGTTGTTTGTTTTATTAATAATGGCCATTCTTACTGGTATTGACACAAGAACAGGCATATACACTAATGGTACAGGATAGAGATTCCGGAAGCAAAGCCTTAATTTCTCAACCAACTCATTTTTGACAAAGCCTCCAACAGCAACCACTGGGGAGAGGAGAACCTATTCAGTTAATGATGCTGGTCACATGCAGAAGATTGGACCCCTACCTATCACCACACAAAAATTAACTCTAAATGGATCAAAGACTTAAATGTAAAACCTCAAACTATAAGAATCTTAGAAAACGCAGGAGACACTCTTATGGAAATTAGAACTGGCAACCAATTCCTGATCAGAACCCTAAGTGCCCATATTATAAGAAATAAGGTAGACAAGTGGGACCTCATCAAACTAACGAGCTTCTGCAAAGCAAAAGAAGCTATCAAGAGAGCAAGGATACAGCCCGCAGAATGGGAACAAATATTTGCCAACTGTATATCTGACAAAGACCTAACATCTAGTATCTACAAGGCAAAAATGTTTGCCAACTCTATATCTGACAAAGGCCTAACATCCCGGATCTACAAAGAACTCAACTTCACCGAAAGGAAAAAAACAAACAGCCCCATTAAAAAGTGGGCAAAAGACATGAATAGACACTTCTCAAAAGAAGATATATGGGCAGCCAACAGACACATGAAAAAGTGCTCAGCCTCACTAATCATCAGAGAAATTATATATAATTTTTATTCTTTAAGACATACTGACATATGCTCGTAAAACAGATTTTTATGG
>CAUYQG010248687.1:0-10877 GCA_963574415.1 Tarsius wallacei
TTTTGTCTAACAGGATGACAGGTTTTCATGCTATACAATGCTATACAGACTTTTAACATATGAGAACATTTTACAGTTAATAATTTAAAATTCAATGTAAATTTTGGCTGAAATATTCTGCCTTCCTCATTAATTTATAGATGTGCATATATATGTTTATATATTTATTCATACATATTTTTATTTATGCATACATATTCATACATATAGCTGTATCTAGTCATGCTTTTAAAATACCATATTGTATTCTGTAAATCAGTTGTTCTAAACTTTTCTTATGTGTTTTAACATTCTTAAATGCTTAGATTCATTGGTTCCATTAAAACTCTAAAGTTTAATGCTATATTTTGTGTGCATCTGTTTATGTGTCTTTAATTGTTGTGTGGACTTAAAATTTTTATTACAATTTCAAAGTAATCCTTAATGTAAACAATTTGGAGAATCAGTATTCTAAAAGTTACTATGTATGTAGAGTAAATGGTGTAACTTGAAAAAGTACTTTTCCAGCTTTATCAAGGTTGTAAAAAGAGAGAAAGAAGTAAATTCCCTATGTCTTTTCTGTCCAAATGCCACATGTTCCAAATGTTAAATCTATGAATGCAATTTATCATTGACGGTTTGACATTGGTATACTGATGATGGCCTTTAAAAATATTTTGCTTAACTAAATTCATCCTGTTAGAAAGTGCTTAGTCAAATTATAATGTCCTTGCACACTGAAATGAGAGCCATAAATGATCTCTAGTAAAATAAACATTTCTCAACAATCTTTCCATTTTAATTAATAATGAAAAAAATTCTGCTTAAAGGAAAATATGATAACTTTATCTCTAGAGCCATGATAATATTCCTTTAAACAAAAAACCTTCCAGAAATAATTCCTTTTTCTATCCATTTATCTGTTGATCACTAAACTTTTACTCATGAATATTATCTTCGTCTGTCTATACTTATTTATTTAAAAATAATTGGGGCGTTTATATTGTAAAAGCATTGGAAATTGAATGTTTAAAAATATTTTTCTTATCCACTTGAAACTTACATTTCAATGAACACAATAGATATTTGTCTAATAATTATAAAAATATATAGTTAATATTTGTCATAAGATCTGGGAAGAAAAATACAGAATGCACCAGGTATAGGTAATAAGAGGACTTGACCCAATCTAGAGGCAGATTTTAAAACAAAAAGGATTAAGTCCATTTGGTCAAGAGACATACTGAGGTTCCGGATCTCATTGTTAATTTTTTGTCCCGATGATCTGTCGCAATATCTTATTTTAATTTAAAACTAGCAAATTTGAGCATCTTTTAAGTTTGTCAGGTTCCCTTTTCCGTGAATTACTTACTAAGAATCTTTGCCATTTTTCCTGTCTTTTTCTTGCCCTTTTTTTTTTTTTAAGGATCTTCTAGATACGAATACCACATCATTTGCAAATGTCTCCTCCTTTCTGTGACTCACAGGTTAATCTTACCTTTGGAATTCTCACTTAACATAAATAACTTTCATCTAGTCAAATTCACCAATTTCTCTCCCATGACTTTCACTTTTGTGATCTTGCTTTTAAAAACTGAGGTCACATAGGTATTCTACACTATTTCCTTCCCCTATTTTTTAAAAAATTTATTTTATTTTAAAGATGTGGGGTACAATTCAGGATTAGGAATACAAGCAGTCATTGTATAGATAAAGTTTGGGCTTACCTTTGGTCCTTACTTTGCCTGGTTTGAGATCAGGTACCTTTATTAATGTTATGTCTCCCTCCCCCCTGGCAGTTTCAGGCTACTGCCAATCCCTTTCTTATAGTGTTATTCCATTAGTTTTATAATTTTACCTTTCACATTTAGGTCTTCAATCCACTTGGAGTTTAATTTTTAATATGATGGAGTAGGGATCCAACTCCATTTCTCCATATTGTGAGCTGCTATTTTAACAATTAAGAAACTTTATTTTTTATGGCAATTTTAGGTTCATAGCAAAATTGAGTGGAAAGTACAGAGAGATCCCATATATTTCCTGTCCCTATGCACAGACAGCCTCCCCACCATCAACATCCCACACCAGAATGGTATGTTTGTTACAAACTACGAACCTATATTGATACATCAACACCACCCCAAGGTTCATAGTTTAGGTACACGAGGGTGCTCTCTTGGTGTTGTACATCTTACGAGTTTTGACAAATTTATAATTACATATATCCATCATTTTAGTATCACACAGAGTAGTGGCACAGTCCTAAAAATCCTCTGTGCTCTGCCTACTCACCCATTCCTCCTTCCAACCACAGGCAATCATTCATCTTTTACTGTCTCCATTCACTGTGTACAGATTTGTCTTTTCCAGAATGTCACAGAGTTTGAATCATACAGCATGTAGCTTTTACAGATTGACTTCTTTCACTTAGTAATATGCATGTAAGTTTCCTCTATGTATTTGCATGGCTAGATAGCTCATTTCTTTTTTAGCATTGAAAAGCATTCCATTGTCTGGATGCGCCAGGGTTTATCCACTCACCTGCTAAAGGGACATACTTCCAGGTTTTGGCAAGTATGAGTAAATCTGCTATAAACATCCATGAGCAGGTTTTTGTGTGGACATACATTTTTAATTCATCTGGGTAAATGCCATGGAGCACAATTGCTGGGACATTTGGTCAGTGTATCTTTAGAGTTGAAGGAAACTGCCAAACTGTCTTCTAAAGTGGATGTACCGTTTTGCATTCCTACCAGCAATGAGTGAGAGTTCCTATTGCTCCACACCCTCCTCAGCATTTGGTATCAGTGTGATGGATTTTGGCCATTCCCATAGGTGTGTGGTGAGTGGTATTCCATTGTTGCTTTAATTTGCAATTCTCTAATGACACAGGATGTTGAACACATTTTCATGTGCTCACTTGCCATCTTCTTTGGTGAGGTTTTTGCTCAGGTCTTTTGCCTAGGCTTAAATCGGGTTGTTCATTTTCTCATTGTTGAGTTTCACGAGCTCTTTCTATATTTTGGATAGCAGTTCATTGTCAGCTATGTCTTTTGAAAATATTTTCTCCCATTCTGTGGCTTGTCTTCTCATTCTCTTGACAGTGTCTTTTACAGAGCAAAAGTTTTTAATTTTAATGAAGTTAAATTTATCCCTTATTTCTTTCATAGATCGTGATTTTAGTGTTGTATCTAAAAAATCATTGCCATGTACAATGTCATCTAGGTTTCCTTCTATGTTATCTTCTAGTAGTTTTATAGTTTTGCATTTTACATTTAGGTCTGTGATTCATTTTGAGTTAACTTTTGTGAAGGGTTTAAGGTCTGTGCCTAGATTCTCTCTCTCTCTCTCTCTCTCTCGCATGTGGATATAGTTTTTCTAGCACCATTGTTGAAAATACAATCTTTCTTCTATTGTATTGTCTTTGTTTCTTTGTCAAAGATCAGTCGACTATATCTGGATGGTTCTAGTGCTGGGTTCTGTATTATATTCCATTGCTCTCGTAGACTATTCTTTCACCAACACCACACTCTGTTGGTCCCATCCCTTCTTCCTGACTCTAACTGTGATCCTTTACTCTCTTCCAGATTTGACTTTTGCTACAACTGAATTACTCTTCTTAGCACATTCAAGGCTCCTCCATTAAAAAATTAAGAGAACTCACCTAACCCTTCACCCTCACACCCCCCGCCCCCCATGGTTATGGTCTTAGCTCTCTTCTCTCTTTCGCATTCAAATGACTTGAATAAGCTGGCTATACCTACTGTCTCCACTTCACCTCCCACTCCCTTCTCAACCCAGTCCTTGTGTTTTTAGGCCATATCACACTACCAAAATAACTCTAGCTAAGACTTATGCAGTGCTTAATCCAAGGAGTGTCATGGAGTCCTTCTTTTTGACATAGTCTCCTCCCTTGGCTTCTGTGCCATGGCTCCTTCCTGGTCCTCCCCTCATCCTGGACTTCCCCCATCCACTCTTTTCCTACTTTCTTTGGCTGTTCATCCTCCTCCATTGACCTTTACATTTGAAATAGCTCAAGGCTGAGTCCTAAACCGTCTCCTGTTCTCTGACTTTATTCTCTCTCTTTAGGTGATCTCATTCAACCCATGGCTTTAATTACTACCTCTGTATAGATGATTCATAAGTTTATATTTCTAGTGTTGGCTGCGTCTCTGAGTTCAGGCATGTATCACCAACTTTCTATCTTTCACTTGCATTTCCCTTTGGATATATCAGGAACACCTCAAACCCTCCCTGTTAAATAACTAACAAAATCATCTTCTCTCTAACCTGGTTCTACTCCAATTGTGCAAGTCAGAGGCACTGGAGGTCACCCTTGGCTTCTCTCGCCTTCATCCTCCATATCCAAGTGCTGTCATTTTACCTTACAAATATCTTCTGAATTTTTGCTGCCATTCTTACTATCACCCTAAACTAAGCTACATCATTTTTTTCTCTGAACTAATATAAAATCTTTCTAACCAGTCCTTTATATATCCTCTCTTGCCTTTCTCCTATTTGTTATCAATACTGCAAGCCAGAGTGGCCCTTTAAAAATACAAATATAGTTATGATATAGTATCTTCCTTCTTAGAATGATTCACCAGCTTTTCATTGCTTCCAGAATCAAGACTGAGATTTTTAACAGAGTCCAGTTCCTGCCTTCCTGCCTCTAACCTCATATCGCGCCATCTCCCTCCTTGCTTTCTATGCTCACCTACTCTGGCTGTGAGCCTGATCAATTCCTTTGCCTTTTTGCAAAACCAAAATCAAAACCAAAAAACAAACCTATCATTTTCTCAGAACTTTGCATGGTTCCTGGTATATAACAGGTGTGCACTGAGAATGAGGTGTGCTTGCCTCCTCTCCTTGGTTGTGGGGTTCCTAGCTCTATGACTTGGCCGCAATGTCTGCCTTAGCTCCTTTAGTTAGACAACTACCTGGACTTCCTTCTGAAATAATAATAGCTAGTACCTTCCTGTATTCCCAGCACTTTGGGAGTCCGAGGTAAGAGGATTGCCTGAGCCCACAGGTTCGAGAACAGCCTGGGCAACTTGGTGAGACCTCATCCCTACAATAAATCAAAAAATTAGCTGGGCGTGGTAGTGAATGCCTGTAGTTCTGGCTTCTTGGAAGGCTGAGGTGGAAAGATTGCCTGAGCCAAGCAGGCCAGCACTGGGGTGGCT
Organism: Tarsius wallacei; assembly: GCA_963574415.1. NCBI lineage: Eukaryota > Metazoa > Chordata > Mammalia > Primates > Tarsiidae > Tarsius > Tarsius wallacei. The sequence goes on from CAUYQG010248687.1 coordinate 5,166, forward strand.
GTGAGCCTACCACTGCACTCTAGCATGGTGGCGGAGTGAGACTCCAACTCAATAATAATAATAATAACAATAATAATAATAACAGCTAGTATCTTCTCTTGGTGAAGAACTTCATATATCTTATTTCCGTCCCCCTCAAACACTGAAAAGTAAGTATTATTAAGCTAACCCTTCAGGAGCTACTGTGATGCAGATGGGTTCAACAACCTGCCCAAAGTCCCACAGTGGCAGGGCCAGGACTTGAGCTTTCACAGGGCTGTCATGTCCCTGCTCTTCCCCATGCTATAGTCCCTACTGACAGCACCATTTCCTTTATGACTGATAAGAAGTTTCTCGTAGTCAAGCTTAGTCCCATGAAATCATATACACTGGACCATCCCATGACAAAAAAACACCCCACTCCAACACACACACACACAAGTACTTGGTAAAGTAAACATGACTTTTGCTTCATATTTTTTGAAGGGCTCTTATATTCCCTTCTGCTGTCTTGTTGGCAAGAGCGTGGGTTTCCAGACAACGTTATTTTCTTGGACTTGCAGAATTGTGAGTCCAGTGAGGATTCCCTTTGCTGATAGTGCCTGAGAACTTTTGCAGACATATTTAACCCTGAATCTTTAAAATCCTTGGAAGGTTCTGGGTGATGACATTGGGAAAGCCAAACAGTCCTAATATTTAATTAATACTTGCTATGTTCCTGGTACTTAACATAGTCATTTCGTCTCATCGAATCTTTGCCAGGAATACAAGATTTTACAGATGATGAAATAAAGCTCAGAGCGATCTGGTCTGGATTCTGACCCAGGGCTATCTGAAGCCAAAGTCCATGCTCTTTCTAGTCAAACTCTGACAGAGATCCCAGTGGGGGATCAGACTCTTGGCCCAGAACTGAAACAAAGAAGAATGTTTTCCAATCCACAGACACCACCTCAGGTAAATATGGTTGTTTATCCACAACCTCAGTTGCAGATGGTAATTAAGCATTGAACAGAAGGGGTTGTTTCCTCGGATCCAGTGAATGCTCCCAACATTGTTTGCGTCTCAGAAAATATCAGTTTCTTCTGAGAAGCTTTGAGCCCATTAGAACCTGCTCTTAAACCTTCCCCCAATTCCAATGTTTCCACCCACATTGTGGTCTAGGGTAGACCTTAGAATCCTACCATATTTGCTACCAACTACATGACAGTCACTCGTTTCAATCTGTTGTTTCTTCTCTGAAATACCTGAGACTAGAAAATCAAAGCATATAGCAATGTGTCTATTAAAATTATTATGGGTGATTTTTATTCCCTTTGGGTACTTTTTAGGGTTTTCCCAAATTTTCTACAATGATGAAGAGGTGTTTATTTTATTTTACTTTTTTAGAGACAGAGTCTTGCTACATTGCCAAGCTGGCTTCAAACTCCTGGACTCAAGTGATCCTCCTGCCTCAGCCTCTTGAGTAGCTGGGACTACAGGTGCATGCCACCATGCCCAGCTTAATATTTTTTAAGAACTTCATCACAACATTCTAAGGATTACATTTCTATTTTATATATATGTTAAAAATAAATCTTCTCAGATTAAGTTTAAAGTCATTTGGGGAAATATTTGCTGGTAAAGCATTTTCTTGACTCCATATGAGAGAGAGACAGAGAGAGAGAAAGAGAAATCTTAATCTGTGATGGGTCCCAGCCAGGTGAGACAGCCAGGTAAGTCAGACCTTGATATCCACTAAGGTTTAGACAGGTGAGCAAAGTTTGATTTCCAGAATATTTGTCAGTCTATAGTCAAACCGATTGGTTGGATGTTTGGTCATAAATAGGCCTTTTTAAGAATTAGGGACATTCTAAGCTACTTTGTCAGCATGATTTTCAAGGCTTCTAAAACTTTTCATTGATCACAGTCTTGGTCTTGAATCACTTGCCATACTCATTTTGAAATCTACATCATGACCTACCTTTACCCTGAGAGTGGGTACTCTTTCCTCATCCTGTTTATGGCTTCAGTTTTCAGTCTTGAACGCATAATACTTCTTTTCTAGATCTAATCTTGGCCTGCCTCCCTCTTCAACTCTGATCTGATACCTTGCTGGTCCAATAAACACAGGTCTCATGAGATAAACCTGGTTCAATAGATGCAAGTCTCATCCTTTCTGGTCCAACAGACACAAGTCTCAAGAGATGAACTTGAACAGCATCAAGGTCCCAGATGAAGTTGCAAGTGTTCTAACAAGTGGGTGGACCATGGCAGTGGGACACCTAGGCGATTCAGAAGTCTATGTAGGTGGCATCTGGGACATTTGTCTTTAGGAAGCAGAGCCAGGCTGGGCTCGGTGGCTCAGCCTGTAATCCCAGCACATTGGGAGGCTGAAGTGAGTGGATTGCCTGAGCCCACGGGTTCAAGACCAGCCCAACTTGGCGAAACCTCGTCTCTACAATAAATAATTTTTAAAAAATTAGCCGGGCGTGGTAGCATGCACCTTATAGTTCCAGCTACTTGGAAGGCTAAGGTGGAAGGATCACAGGAACCCAGCAGGTTAACGCTGGGGTGGCCGTGAGCGTGCCACTGCACCTCAGTCTGGGAAACGGAGTGAGACTCCAACTCAAAAAATAAAAAAATAAAACCCCAGGCATAGAGATCAGGGTTAGTGGTCAGGATCAAGGCTTCAGCTCCCACATGAGAACCAAGAAGATAGATAATTGGAATGGGAACTTGAAACAGCATCTACAGCGGGAAACTGACCTCATGAACATGAGGTTGGAGCAGAGTTGGCAGAAGAGGTTAGGCTTGGAAACTTGGGCCATGGGATAAGAAGGAGATTTTGCTGTGGGTGAGAGATGTGATTAAGAGAACAGCTCAGAAACTCAGTGATCAAGGCTGGGGCACCATGACTAAGGATGCTGATCATGGATAGTGATGTAATAATCCCCAATTGTAGACAGCAGCTGCATAAGCAGGCTGCCCTCAAGTCCTTATGGTCTGGGTACCAGGAAGGCTGGGTCTGAAAGAGAGGGCATTGGTATGTCTATCTATGAACTATTGAGTCAGGGAGCATGGGGACACAGAGAGTTAAGGATCAGGGTGGGAAATGTGGGAAGATATGTGCTAAGAAACCATCTCATACCTATTTCTTCTCTGAAGGTTTTGTAAGAAGCAGTATGGTACAGTGCAAAGCAAATGAATGCCGGAATCAGGTAGATTTGGACTAAGTCATGGCTTTGCCACTTTCTAGTTAGATGACTTTGGCCAAGCCAAGCCACTTGACCTCTCTGCATTTCTCTTCCCATCTGCAAAATGATGTGATAATACCTATTTTGCTTGGTTGACAGAAGGAATAGATGAGATACTATTTACAAAGCACCCAGCACTTGTAACGGGCCCTCAGTGTCTCGTGTCTACCCTTTTATGTCATGCACCCCTCTCTTAACCAATTACAATCCACATCCCAAAAGGGAGGGATTAGCACCCTAGGCTGGTTAACATTGGAGGAAGATACCCTGAAGCGGGAAGCAGAAATGAGCTTTTTAATACTACTACACAAGAGATATTTCTTCATTGTAGGAAAAGCAGAAAATATAGAGGAGCAAAAAATATGAAACAAACATTACTGCTAGTCCTACTGCCCTGAGATAGCTATTATTAATATTTCAGTGTCTATCATTTCAGATTATACATATATACACATGTATACAAATGCAATTCTAAAACAGGATTATGCCACACTCCCTATCTTGTAACCTGCCTTCTCACTCCATGATGCATCACGAACATCCTTCTTTCCTATCCAATATGTAATCTCAATAAAATTTCTTATGGCTGCGTAATAGCTCTTTTTATGGAGAGTCCACATTTTACCTAACAAGCCTCAGAGTATTGAACATTTTGTTGTTTATAATTTGGGGCTATTATGATCATCCCTTATAGCTACATTTGACATCTCCAATTTTTCTGGGAGTGAAATTAATGCAGGTTGTTATTGCTGAATCTGCCCAAGAAAAGATTTCTAACTATTTCAGTAAAATCTGAGAGAGAATCCAAAGAAAATAATCCCAGTCATTAAAGCACCTCTGTTTAGTTTCTTATGTGTATTTTTGCAGTCTGAAAGCCATGGAAGGGAAGACAACTGCTGTCGTCTTTTATGAAAGAGCTTTCAATATAGATTTTTAAAAATTAAATACATATTTTTGCCTTTATTGCTTTAAAAAGTAAGTTTATTATAAAAAATTAACCAGGACAGAAAAATAAAGGGAAAAACGGTCTCCACTGTTTGAATAGTTTGGGTTTGTTTCCTTCTAGCTTTTTCTCCATTTATACTTTGAAATTTGTAAATAGGTATGCTGTTTTTGTGTGTATACTGTTGTGTCTTTTTTTTTTCCCATGTCCCAGGAGCCTCAATATTTTTCCAGTTTTTTCTAAACTCATCAGAAAATAATTTGAATGGTTGAATTGGCTGTATTATTCAGTGGACCTTTTGTCAGTGGTCTCTCTTCTAAGCTGTAAGAATTTAGACCCAAATCTTGTCTTCTTTCCCTACAAAGACCCCCATCTCCCAGCCCCCATGTCCCCTGAACAAAGTACTAGCATCCCTTTTTGCACTAGCATTTTCTTTAAACAGATTCTTGCTTTCACTCTATTCTTTTTTTTTTTTTTTGCTTTGCCTGCTTTATTTTCTCCTTCCCAGGGGAGTCCCCTTCACCTAGATCTAAGAAGCATGTGGGATCCTGGGTCAGGGGACACAGCCATAAGTGGACCCTCTGGCACTTTTCCCTGGGCACATGGCATCCCATCCATGGAGGTTTGGTCCCAAGAGCCACCAGATAGCTTCTCCTCCCAAAAGCAGATTAATCCTCCAGGCTATGTGGGTTTTTACACATACTGGCAGCAAACTCAGCAGGCCAGGCTTGGGAGCAGGTCTAGGCCAGGATGTGTAAGCACCCTGGGAAGGCTAATAACCTGGCCCCCTTTCAAAATGATACTCTTTAAATATTTGCCCAACATTCATTTGGAGGAGAGGCTGAGTGCTATGTGGGAGGAGGAGGCCGGGCAGACTGCCGGCTCAGTACCGTTCACTCTTTTATTACCCTGAGCAGCTCAACTGGTGGCCCTAACCCTGCACACCTCACCCAGTAACTAGGAGATACCATTTCTTGTCACTTAAGTGCTGCTAGGGGTTCCTTGCTACCAGAAGGAAACGGTGAAGGGCCTGGGAGAGCCCAACAGCCTATTCACTATTGGTGTGACTCTGGCAAGTTACTTCACTTTTCTGGACCCATTCTCCTTATTTGAAAATGGGGGATAATAACAGCACCTACCTCAATGGACCCAGAAGGGTTTACACGAGCTAATAGATAAAGCCATTAGAGAAGTTCCTGGCACAAAGGTATCCCTATGTATATTATGACTGCTGTGTATTACTGGTAATAATAAATAGGATTCTCATTGTCATCCTCATGTTGCATTTGTTCTCAACAATTTTGGTAAAGGCCATTCTCTCCATTGCATTACATTTCCAGTAGGGTTTTGGTGCTCCTTACAGACTGGTGGTAGAGTGATCGGACAGTGACCCCCCCACCCCCAACACATGTATGTGTATGTATGTGTATGTATGTGTATGTATGTTGGGGGTGGGGGGGTCACTGTCCGATCACTCTACCACCAGTCTGTAAGGAGCACCAAAACCCTACTGGAAATGTAATGCAATGGAGAGAATGGCCTTTACCAAAATTGTTG
>CAUYQG010248690.1:0-11183 GCA_963574415.1 Tarsius wallacei
TTTCAATAACATTAGTGAGGAATATGTTCTAGAAAGTGGAGGTAACCGGCTGTAAAATTTCTGGCAGCAGTTTAATAGAACAGTCCTAGATGGTTAGTCTGAAGTCAGCACTGAGTAAGGACAAAAACCTTGTCTGCAGAAGATTTTGAATGATACCTGGAAAAATATTAAATATTATATTGTGCATAAACCAATTTGAATTTTCACAAATGTTGTAGAGTTTCATATAGTAAGAGGTTTTTGTTCTACTTGCACTTCAATTTCACAGCAAGAGTGTCAGAGAATACCCAAACACAGAAGAGAGCACTCATGCAAGATGTCTAACTCTTTGACATACTAATTCATACAATTCAGAATGATTACACTATCATTATATGTAATACTTTCTGCATCTACAAGGTGGTGGTAACAGATAGCAAGGCCCCTGGTATCGATATCTAGAAAGCAGCCATCACCTTCTACACATGTTCTCTTTTTGCATTTTTTCTTCGTTTTTCTTAATCAACTCTGCTGTTGTTACTGTTCCCTAGCAAAACTGGTGAAAACAAAATTGTAATCATTGAACACTCTGGCAATCAAGATGCATAAAACCTTCAGTCTTCTAGGGCAAAGAAAGCACAGTGTGACATTTAGAACTCTGATTAAAAAACAAGGTGGTCACAAATTTTCCTGGCTAGAAGACTTTCACAACTTTCCTGATCAGGTCATCTTAGAAGATCTGGCTCAAGTTTGTTTCAAACTAACATAAGAAAATTCTGGTTCTGGAGTGATGTGAATAGTTCAGTAAGTTCCATCTTATTTCATTCCATTTATTGACTACCCCCAAGGATTGAATAGTGTGGCATCAATGACAGAACCTGATATCAGACCATGAATTCTACTCCCATGAGTGATGTCCTTTGTAGTTACACCATCCTTCTTGTAGAACTGACCCATAATTGTTGAGTCAAACTCACACATTGAAATTTCCAGGGTTTGATCTGGCTGACTGATCACCTGACTGTCTGGAAAATCCAGAGTATAAGAAGTACCAACAATCAGATTCATATGTCCCATACAATATGCTACTCCAGTTGGGAAAGTTGCATTAAGAAACTTGTTGCTTCCTGGAAATTCTGGTGTGGGTAACCTTGGTGAGAAGTCTTCATGAAATCCTTATGAGAATAAAAGAGGCTTTGAATAGTGTCAACCCCACTATAATCCCTAGCAAACTTCAAAAGGGGAACTAGCGCTTTCAGCAAGAGGGTGGTATCACACATCTTCAAAATGAAATGTCTCTTGGAGTCAAACATGTCATTGAGTCCATAAGCTTCCTGCTTCTCAGTTTTTTGTCACACTTATGATTGAACATGCACATCCTTCAAAGAACGTCCCACTCAGATCTTGGGATAGTGCGAAGATCCCCGGATCCTTGGTTTGCATCGGGTTGCTGTCAGAAGAACCAAACCTCCAGCAGTTTCTTGGTCCTTTAAGAAAACATTTGCAGCTTCCATCACCGTGAGTCTAGCAAACATCCAACAACCACAGAAAATCAACTAAATTAAATCTTACCTCTTGTCACTGTGAATAGTTCCAACTGTGTTACTAAAGTTCAGGTTCCTTTCCCCCTCATAATTTTATATTATAAAATTTTTCTGGATTTTTGTGAGTGAAATTTGAACATGAGTCTGCTGGAAATAGGGGCAGATACAATTCAGTCTCTTTAATGTGCTGCTTCCCCGTTAGAGTGGAACGAGCTCTGATGTCACTGGCCATCCTGTGTCAACACCTTTATTTAATTATGATAATGCATTAACCAGTTCCCAACTTTTGATTGTTTAGATTGCTCCCAATTTGGGGAAATTGAATAGAATGATGACATGAATAACTGTTTAGCTAAATTTTTGGCTACACAGAATCATACCTTAGGATAAACTTCTAGAGGTGAAATCTATCTTGAAGGTGCTCTACAGAAGGATTTTTGTATATTCGTCAGCAATGTATGAGAGGGTCTGCTTTCTGAACAAAAACCAAACAATGAGTATCAAAAATAAGTGTTTGTCATTTGTAACTCTTCCACGATGCCTATACCACCCAGCATCTTACTGTTTTAAATTGTTTCAACTACTTTGAATATTAATGAGGTAGGAAACATTTCCACATGTTTGTTAGAAATGTGAATTCTCTTTTCTGTGTACTGCCTGTTAATGTACTTCAGTCATTTTCTGATTGGATTTTAAAATTCTGTTTCATTACTAATTTGTAAGAGATTTTTGCTACTTAACATTTTATCTCATGTCATAAATATTTTTTACAACTTGCATTTACAATAAGTAGTGCTTAATTTTGCCATTCTCCTTTAAAGCAGTTTAAAAAGTTTACATAGTCAAGGTTGTTAAACTGCCTTTGCTGAGACTTAGAAAGTCTTTATCCCAAACGTTATCTAAAATTCGCTAGTATTTTCTTCTAGACATAGATTTTTTAATTTGATTAGGTTAAAACTATTTGAAATTTATATTTGAAAAGATATAAGGAGGAAATCTAGCATAATTGTTTCTCTGTGTATTTCAATGTGTTGTAATATGAGTTATTGGATAATGTATCCTAAAAAGTACTTTAGAAGATGGATAAATCAATACTGAGGGACTATTAAGAAGGACAGCGATGCCAAAGCTAGAGTTATTCATTAAATGCTTTCTGTAAGAAATGTCAGCCAGTTTTTGAAAAGGATGAGTAATGTAAATTGGCAAAGGATGGAGAGATGAGACTCACTTCAATTCAACATCTATTTATTCAACTTACTATGTGCCAGAATTCTTAACAGGCATAGGTGGAAGGACCATCTGGTCATACTCCTAGGATAGCATGAAGATTAGCTTGGTGTCCCTTTTGGGCCACGTGGAAAAAAAGAAAAAATGAGATGCATCAGCCAGACACAGGACAGTGGTTGTAGGGCTCAAAAACTGGAGTGAAGTATATAGAAAATACCTTTCACGGTGGAGAATTTTAAAGTATATAGTCCTAAAGGTGATTTTTCCTGCTTCAATAATAGACTGGATTTTAGTAATTTAAAGATATTTAATGGAGAGTATTAACAATGTGAAATAACCAAGAAGATTAAGTTAATGCTAGCTCAACTGAAATGTCATTAGTTGAGAGAAGTAATCCTTAATACCCTAATCTGTAGACTCATTAGGATCTGGAAAAAATTGTGAATAACTTTTTCCATTAACTAAGTGAAGTTCTAATTAAAGTTGATTTTAAGACCCTGGAAGGGGGAAGTCAGTTTTAGAAAAGAATATATAGAAGACTGAGCTTAGAAGCTATGAAATAAATGGCAATTTGATAGATCTAAAGAATGAGAATATTCTGAAATACTTGTCTCTGGTCAGAGCATATTATTGAGTGCTTTGGTACAGAGTTTAATTTCTTGATTGTTTTTGTGGTTTTCTTCCATAATACTTGCGTTGCTTTAAGTTTATTAACAATTTAGTGTCTTATGTATAACTCCCTTCTTTACAAAGTTAGTTACATATAATAATTCTATTAACCCCAAATACAGTAGCTACACAGGAAAAATTATCAACTGTAAGCATAAACCTAATATTCAATATTTAAGAACTGCCCTACTCTGCTTGTCCAAGTTTATTTATCAATGCTACCCAATACTGCCCCCCTTTCCAGCTTCAGTTGTTTATTTTCCTCTCTGATTACAACTAAATGATAAAATTTCCATCTCTGCATATCTACAGGTTTTTCTATTGCTGCCAATATACCTACCCTTTTGCCTCTTAAAATCTTATTCATCACTTACTAATTCATCACTAATTCTTTGCAAACTTTTGTTTCCCTAAGCTCTTCTAGATAACTCAATTTTAGATCTAAAAAAGAACTTATGGATGGTATATATTGATGGGACTCACGTGTTAGCATGCTTCCTAAAAAAGAGTTTAAAAAATAAAAAATATTGTTGTATAGTATTCCTTGTGTATATATACCACATTTTTAGTCTGAGTTTAAAAAATAAAAAAGATTGTTGTATAGTATTCCCTGTGTGTTTATACCACATTTATTTCAGTCCATTCATCCACTGGACTTGGCTACTGTGAATAATGCTGAAATGAAGATGAGAATGCAGACATATCAATTTTAATCCTTTGAATATATATCAGGTAATGGGATTGTTGGATTATAGAGTAATTTTATTTTTTTTATTTTTGAGAAATCTCTCCATATTGTTTTTCCATATTGGCTGTACTAGTTTACATTCCCATCAACAGTGTACAAGTGTTCCCTTTTCCTCACATCCTTACCAACACTTACCTTTCATCTTTTTTATCACAGTCATTCTAACAAGTATAAGGTGATATCTTATTGTGATTTTAACTTGCATTTCTTGATAATTAGAGATGTTGAATATTTTTTCATATATCGTTGTTAATTTATATCCCTTTTTTTCATAAATGTCCAAATCTTTGACCATTTTTAATAGGGTTATTTGCTTTCCTGCTGTTGAGTTGCTTGAGTTCCATATATATTGTGGATATTAACTCCTTATCAAATTAACTGATATTAACAGATATTAACTCCTTACACACACACACACACACACACACACACACACACATGCCCCCATACCTATACCTACACCTATAACTATACCTATACCTACACATACATACACACACAGGGGACCCAAAAAAAATGGAATTAATTTTTGGAGAGCAGTTATTTGGTAGCACAGGCTTCCCCTGCTAGGTAAGTGTTCTAGGAACCCATCGACATCAGTATACCAGCTAGCATTGTTGTGGGAGGCTATGTTTCGCTTCAGCATTTTTTTTTTTTTTTTTAGATTTTTTTCAATGCATTTGCCTATTTCATGATGGGTAATTTACGAGTGAACATACTCACACAGCATTGAGTGTTCAGCAGTTTTTCACCAAAAACGTCATGATCCCTGTGCCCCACCTTCCTATTTATCCGATCTTGCCCTGAGCGACATTTTAAAAAATTTCTCCGGATGAAAAAAATTCCTCAAAGCAAAACATTTTGCTGATGTGGAAGAGGTGAAACACAAAATGACAGCAGCTCTAGAAGACATAAAAATCGGCAGATTCGAATACTGTTCTGAGCAGAAGAAAAAGTGTCTTGATAGGTGTATTGCTGAAGTTTAAACATGTTAGAATAAATACACAATTTTTTATAAATAAATTCCAGGTTTTTGGTGCCCCTATGTACACACACACATACACACACACACACACACGTACATACATATACATATATATAAAATGGAATAATATACAGTCTTTAAAAAGAAGGAAATCCTGGCCGCGTGTGTGACTCACACCTGTAATCCCAAGACTTTGGGAGGCCAAGGCCAGAAGATTGCCAGAGCCCACGGGTTCGAGACCAGCCTGGGCAACATGGTGAGACCTTGGGCATGTGGTGCAAGCCTGTAGTTCCAGCTACTTGTAAGGCTGAGGCAGAAGGACCACCTGAGCTCAGCAGATTGACGCTGGGGTAAGCATGCCACTACACTCCAGTCTGGGCGAAAGAGTGACTCCGATTCAAAAAAAAAAAAAGAAGGAAATCCTGTCATTTGCAATAACATGAATGAAACTGGAGGACATTATGCTAAATGTCCAGGCACAGAATAGGCTAGGCACAGAAAGACATATAATGTATGATCTCACTTACATATGGAATTTCAAAAAACCAATCTCATATAAACAGAGAATAGAAAAGTGGTTACCAGAGGCTGGGGAAGAGGGAAGGCATAAGGAAAAGAAAGATGGTTACCAAGAAGTACAAAGTTTCAACTGGAGTAGAGAAGTAAGTTTTAGCGGCCTATTGTACTATATGGCGACCGTAATTAATAATAATGGACTGTATAGTTCAAAATTGCTAAAGGAATAGAATTTTAACGTCCTCCCCATAAGAAAATAAGTTGTTCAGATGACAGATGCATTAATTAGCTTGAGTGAACCTTTCTACAATGTATACATAGGATAAAACATAACATTGTACCCCATAAACTTGCACAGTTATTATTTGTCAATTAAAAATAAATTAATAAAAATAAATACTAGAAAAAAGGGAGTGCTGGGCCCACACAGAGTTTCTGATATTGTATTGTTTGCATGGGGTCTGAAAATCTGCATTTCTATCAAGTTCCCCTATGATGCTAAGGCTGCTAGACAAAGGATTACTACTCACTGGTTTAGAGCATTTTCTTATACAAATAGATCAACAATTAGACTCATTTGCTCAACATTACAAAGCTAGTTTAGTGACCAGACACTTCACTGTAAACTTTAGGAGTGGGGTTTCAAGGTAAGACTGTGACTCTAAACCTGTGCTTAAAGACCATTGTCTCCTTAAATAAAAATTGGTTTTGAAGTAATATATGTATTGTCTCACATTTGTCAGTTATTTCGAAGGTACTGAAAGGTTTCACCATTCATCCATTTATCACAAATAACTGAATTCACGAATCTATTCTTTTTAATATATATAATTGTTTTCCAATTTTACTTAATATTTTTAGAATTCCCATCTTTTACTCTTCATCCCCAGAGACACTGCTTTGGTTCAAGATCTTATCAATTCTTTCTCAGAGGACACAGCTGTTTCCTAACTTTTTCTTTTTGCCATGGCCTAGGCTTCCTCTGATTAATTCACAAGTTTCCATTTCCATAATTGTCTTTCTAAAAATCAAATCTGTCTTTTAATATATAGCATTTTCTTTTATATTAATTGGAATAAATATTTTAATTGTAAGTTTAAAAATTAAAAAGTAATAAAAATTTGCTGGAGCATTTTGGGAAAATTTCAAAAAGTATGAAGAAAAAAAATTAACCATAATTCCTTAGCCCAGAAGGAACAACAGATCACATTTTGGTGTATTTCCTTTTCATCTTTCTTTTGGTTACAAGGGTATATTTCTAAAAGTTCATTTGCCTTGCATGAAACAACTTAATTGAGATATAATTCACATATCATATAATACACTTTTTAAAGTGCACAATTAGTGGTTTTTAGCGTATTCATTATATAAACATCACCACAATCTAATTTCAGAACATTTTTATTATTCTTCAAAAATACCTCATACCCATTTATCATTTTCTCCACTTTACTCAGAGCTTTCAGCAAACACTAATCTAGTTTCTCTCTTTATAGATTTGCTGATTCTGGACATTTCATATAAATGGAATCCTTCAATATGTGGTCTTTTGTGACTGGCTTCTTCCCCTTTCAAGGTTCATCCATGCTGTCAGTACTTCATTCCTTTTTATTGTTGAATAATATTTCATTGCAAGTCTGTGTCACATTTTTTTTTTCACTTATCAGCTGATGACCATGTGGGTTGTTTCCACTTTGGGCTATTATGACTAATCCTGCTATGAACATTCCTGTGTACATTTTTGTATGGATATGTTTCCATTTCTCTTTGTTGTGTATCTAGGAATAGAATTGCTGGGTCATGTGGTACCTCCATATCTGACATTTTGAGAAGCTACCAAACTGCTTTCCAAAGTGATTGCTTTATTTTATATTTCCACAAGCAATGCATGAGGGCTCTGATTTCTCCACATTTTCATCAACCCTGGTTTTTTTAAGTTGCTGTTTTTACAATTATAGTTACATTTGCTGGGGTGAAGCAGTATCTTGTTGTGGTTTTGCTTTGCATTTTCCTACTGACTAGTGATAGTGAAGATCTCTTCATGTCTTTATGGCATTTCCTAAATATCTTTTTGGAGGAATTTCTGTTTAAATCTTTTGCCAATTTTTAATTGGATTGTCTTTTTCTTATTGTGTTGTAAAAGATACATACATGTTCTGGATAAAATTCCCTAGATGAATTGAATTAAATATTTTTCTTATTCTATAGGATGTCTTGTCACTTTATTAATATAATCGTTTAAAAGATAAAAGGGTTTTACTTTCGATGAAGTCCAATTTATCTATTTTGTTGTTGCTGTTTGTACTTTTATTGTCATATCTTTTACCTAGGCCATGGTCGAGAAGACTTACTCCTATGCTTTACATTTAGGTCTATGTTTCTGTTTTTTTTTTTTGAAAGCAGGATTTATTGAGAGGACAGGAAAGCTCCCACTGTGGAAGGGGACCTGAGGGGGGTGCCCAGGCTATGTTTTACATTTAGGTCTATGATCCATTTTGAGTTATTTTTGTGTATAGTGTGAGATAGGGCTCTGATTTCATTCTTTTTTATGGCTGTTATTGTTGAGTCAGGGTCTCACTCTGTCACCCTGACTGGAGTGCAGGGGCACAATCATAGCCTTGACCTCCAGGCTCATGCGATCCTTCCGAATCAGCTTCCCAAACAGCTGGGACTACAGGGGTGTGCCACCACACCCAGCTAATTTTTTGATTTTTTGTAGAGATGAGGTCTTGCTATGTTGCCTAGGCTAGTCTTGAACTCCTGGGCTGAAACAATCCTCCTACCTCAGGCTCTCACATTGCTGGGACTACAAGAATGAGTTGCTACACCCGGTCGGTCTCCAACTTCGTTCTTTTGCATGAGAATATCAAGTTGTCTCATCATCATGTTTTGAAAAATCTATTCTTTCCCCATCAAAAGAGATTGCTTCCTTGTTGGAAATTAGAAGACCATAAATATAAGTATTTATTTCTGGGCCCTCAATTTTATCGCATCAATCTATATGTCTATCCTATGTTAGTACAACATTGTCTTGATTATTGTAGCTTTGTAATAAGTTTTAAATCAGGAAATGTGTCACTCAGCTTTATGCTTAATTTTCAAGGTTGTTTGGGCTATTCCAGGTCACTTGCATGTTCATATGAATTTTAGTATCAGCTTGTCAATTTTTGTGGGGGCGGAGGAAGGAGCTCAGATTTTGGTAAAAACTGCATGAGGTCTCTAGACCACTTTAGGTTGTTTCTACTTTGGGCTATTATGACTAACTCTGCTATGAACATTCCTGTGTATATTTTTGTATGGATATGTTTCCATTTCTCTTGGTTTTGTAATCTCACTGCCATCTTTTTTTTTTTTTTTTTTTGAAATGGAGTCTCACTCTGTCGCCCAGACTGGAGTGCAGTGGCCGCTCCCAGCCACTGCATCCTCGACCTGCTGGGCTCCGGCGATCCTTCCGCCTTAGCCTTCCAAGCAGCTGGAACTACAGGCACGCGCTACCATGCCTGGCTGATTTTTTGATTTATTGTAGAGATGAGGTCTCGCCACGTTGCCCAGGTGGGTCTCGAACCCGCGGGTTCAGGCAATCCACTCACCTCGGCCTCCCAAGGCGTGGGATTACAGGCTGAGCCACTGAGCCAGGCCTTATTTAGATCTTTAATTTCATTTCATTATTTTATAGTTTTTCTCTTACAAGTCTCACATTTTTTCTTAAATTTATTTCTAGATTTTTATTCTTTTGACATTTTAAATAAAATTAATTTCTTAATTTTATTTTTGGATTCATCATTGCTAGCATATTGAAACGTAATTGATTTTTGTACATTAATATGTTGTTTTGTAACTTTCCTGAACCCATTTATTAGTACTAGTAGTTTTAAATTTGGATTCCTGAGGATTTTATATATACTAGATCATGTAAACTGAAAACAGTAATAGTTTTCTTTTCCAATCTGTATGCCTTGTATTTATTTTTTTCTTGCCCAAATGCCCTTTTTAGAAGCTCCAGTACACCATTGACTAGAGATGATGAGAACAGACACCTTGCCTTGCTCCTGATTTTAGGAGAAACTATTCAGTCTTTCTTCTTTTTCTGTTTGTTTGTTTTGTTTTGTTTTAAAGCATTTTCCAAAATTTTAATGTACACAGTGACAAAAAGGGAAAAAACAAAAAACACAGTAATTCTGAACACATAAAGAGTGATTAAGCAGTTTCATAATCAAATCAGGCTTTATTACTTGCAATAAGGGCAACTCTTTCTATTCTCCACCACATACTTAAGTTTCAAATAGTATTAACATTAAAAGAAAATTCAAATTAGTTGTGGTTTTTCACACATGCCCTGTACCATGTTGAGGAAACTTCTATTCCATGTTTGTTCAGTAGATCACCACCATTTTATTTTAAAACCCTTCATTAGATCCTTATTTTTTTATCAGATGAAGTTCATGCTCCATAGCCTGTGACAGGAGACTTTCCTGGACTTGCGCACTCCCTAATTTTCCAGCTTCATCTCTTGACACTCCCTCTGTGCCATCTTTTCCAGCCCCATCTCCAAAACATTGTTCTCCAGGATAGTAAGCTGTAGGCAGTTCCTAACATTCCACGTTGCTTCATGTCTGTCTAATGTTCCTTCTATCTTATTCCTATTCTTCACCTCCTACTTTACTTCAATGGGCAGCTCAAATATTTACTAATTTCAAAAATTTAATCTACTAATTTAAAAAATACAAGGTCTGACAATTAATTTCATGAACTCATCCTAGGAAAAGTGCCATACACTTAATTGCTGAATATTACTGCAGTCACCTTTGAATTACTCCCCTTGGGAAGCTTTGCACCAATGCCAGCACCTAGTCCACCTGTCAAAGCAATTTTGGAACTCTTTTTCTGGAATGGTCATTAAAGCTCTTGATGTCCTGAATGTCATCAAAATGTTTTCCTTTCAATATTTCCTTTATCTTTGAGCAAAGCAAAAGTCACTGGGAGCCAGATCAGGTGAGTAGGGAGGGTGATCCAATACAGTTATTTGTTTACTGGCTAAAAACGCCCTCACAGACAGTGCTGTGTGAGCTGGTGCATTGTCATGATGCACTAGCTTCTTTGGGACCATTTTTGCGTGTACAGTCTCATGTCAAGAATTTCAGTTAAGATTTTTCTGTCTATCTATTGATGTTTATTTGGTCTGCTATGCTTATCACAGTCAGTAGACAATTTTGACACACAAATCAATGAATTTTTGCAATGTTTTCATCAGTTCTGCTTGTTCCTGGCAATCCTGACCTTTCTTCATCAGTGATACTTTCTCTCTCCTCAGAAAAATATTTAATCCATTTGTACACTGCCGTTTTCTTCATGGCCTTATCCCCATAAACTTGGACTAACACGTTCCTGATTTCACTTCCAATTTTGCCAAGTTTCACATGAAATTTACTGTTTGTTCGTGGTTCTAAGTCAAGCTCTGACATTCTTGTGATGGCACACCAAAACACACAACAGCAATAGTGAATGCCACTCAACA
>CAUYQG010248691.1:0-14650 GCA_963574415.1 Tarsius wallacei
TAGCGCGCGCCTGTAGTTCCAGCTACTTGGAAGGCTGAGGCGGAAGGATCGCCGGAGCCCAGCAGGTCGAAGCTGCGGTGGCCGGGAGCGGCCACTGCACTCCAGTCTGGGCGACAGAGTGAGACTCCAACTCAAAAAAAATAAAAAAATAAAAAAATAAAATAAAGACACAAGTAGTAATCAAACCGTGAAAATATGAAAGAATGTTTTTTTTCTCTGTGCAGGAACATCTCAGAAATATCTCTTACCAGTAAGTGTAACTAATATAATTAAAAATACATGCTTACTAGTTCCAACACCTAAGAACAACTTATGCCTAAAGTGGGTTTTTATTGTACTGCAGAAATAGCATTGGGCATCTCTCTGGAAGTCTTTGCTGATAAGGGTGCCTAGAAAAAAATGTGAAATCAAAACAATAATGTGGAATTCTGGACATGTGTCAGTTGCTGGTGTGCATCCTCCAAGATCCCAATGTACAACAAGAAAACAAAATGTAAGTACTCTTAAGAGATCATGCTTCAAAGTCATCTCTCAGTATGAAACATATAAATGCAAAATAAAGCTGGTCACTGACTGCCTTCCACTATTCTTTACTATTATACTCACTCATTATTTTGTAAATGTGTAGTAGGTCTCTACTCTTTATCAAACATTTTTGGACAAGTGTTGGGGATGATAAGCTGAAATGGCAGACACATGCTCCCTAGCCTCTTCCAGTTTATGATGGGAAACAGCCATCATAGAAGTCATTATAAGTGCAAAATGTGAAATGGGAAACAAAGGAGATTATGGAATTCATAATTGATGCAGATATCTCAGTTTAAGGATTTGGGTATTGCTTGTCTGATGATATGATGTTTTGATGGAGATTTGGACGATAGGCTATACTGATGATAACGTGGGGGAAGAAAGTTACAGGAAAGGAAATAGTATGTACAAATATGCTGAGTCAGGAGAGGATGGCATAAATGAAGAACAAAGGAAGAACAGTAAGATTAGAGGACAAGGGCAAGAGTGACTGTTGATGCAACTGAAGGACTGGGCAGGAGCACTGCTGAGTGGAAGCAGAGGAACGACGAGATGAGTTTTAATCACACTGGGGGAAGACAGTAATGGCTGTAGGAAGCTATTGCAAAAATCCAGGTGAGAAGTGATGTTGATTTGAATTAAGAAAATGACAGTGAAAATGAAGAGAAGTGACCACAGTCATATTGAAGAAGTGGCTAAACGTTGTGGCAGATGTGATATGGAGATTGAAGGAGTATTCAAGGATGACTCATGTAGTTTTGGATTGAGCAATTCAGTGCTGGTGGCAGAAAAAAGTTGATGGGGATGATGCATTCAGCTTGGAGTGTGTTGAGTTTAAGTATCTGCTAGCTGTCCAAGGTACACTGGACATTTTGATATCTGCACCTGAAGCTCAGAATGAAGGACTGGACTGGAGCCAATGAAAAATTGCTGTATTCCTTCCTGGTACTATTTTATCCTTTCCTTCTTTAATCTTTCTGTTTATATCTTATAGCCATGTGATCATAGCCATATTTTACTCATTTCATTTTCATCTTTCTGAATGGAAAGAAAGTTTAAAATATTGTGATTTGTGTCTGCTCTGTTCATTGCTGCATTCCAGTATCTAGTGCCCATGGCAGACATCTTGTACAAATGTTTTGAATGAAAGAGTATGTATGTGATGATCTTGAGAGTGTAAGCAACTTAAATCATGAAAGTATAGGAGACTAATCCATGGAAGATAAAGATAAAGAGTGTGAAGTCTGGAGGATCTAGAAGAGAATCTTCTGGTGAAGGACAGTTACAATCATCAGAAGGGTCAAATTAAGATTGGTCTCCAAAGATGAGAGGAAAACTAGTATAATGTGTATAATGTGTGATCAAAGCCAGTGAAAGACAATATTCTAATAAAAGAAAGACTAGTCAACTGTATTTAATATTTTTTAAAGTTTTTGAATTTTTGAATGAGTGTTACATGCTTGTGGTATACAATTGAAACAGTAAGTCACTTTTTTTCCCCCTGCCACCTTAATGAGCTCCTTAGAAATTGACAGATTACTTTTGTTGGAGTGAAAGGTAGGTAATGAGGTATTTCTATGTCATAGCCTTTCATCTGTTGATAGAAAGGTATAGAATATGTCCATAGGTGCCAGGTAGTCCTCCCCGACCACCTGCTGCTGGTAAAGAAGCAGGATGATGATTTTGAAGGAGGTTCTCATGAAATGTGGGTTACCAATTTTGCCAAATTGTTTAAAATGTTGAATTTATAATTTTTTTAAAAAGTTAATAAAGAATCTCTTAGCTTTGAATATTGATTGGAGTCTTTTGAAATAGTGTATGCAGAAATTTCAGTAATAATGAAGAGTAGGGGGAAGTCAGAAATATTAGAAAGAAAATATATGCTAATATTTTTAGTGCATGCAATAGGACAAACTTGCCAATTACTAATAAAATGTCACATATATAGCTTCCTGGACTTACTGTAATATACAAATAATAACTATTTAAGATAGCCTTTTCATATATCTTATATATAAATGTACATTTATTTCTTATGCTAAAGATGTCTAGTTCAAATTTTATTAAATATTTTTCCCTTATGCTAGTCAAAAATACCTTTCCTTCACAGACACTAGAAAAGAAAATTCTCCTACATTACCACAAATTTTATATTATAGCATATGGCTTATGACTAAATGAGACTTTACTCTATAGAATTAGAAATGTGAATTTCATGCCCACTAAGTCCTGTTTCTTTTTGAGCAGGTAACATTACTAAAGCTGAGTTTCTGTAAAATTTTTGGATACAGTAAACCCTTTGACATGTAAATCAATTTAAAGTATTTCACTCATGGCTCGGCATGGTGGATCACGCCTGTAATCCCAGCCCTTTGGGAGGTGGAGGTGAGAGAACTGAATGACCCCAGGGATTCAAAACCAGCTTAAACAACTTGGTGAGACCTCATTTCTACAATAAATAAAAAACCAGCAGAGTGTGTTGGCCCACGCCTGTGGTCCCAGCTACTTGGAAGGTTGATGCAGTAGGAACACCTGAGCCCAGCAGGTTGACCCTGCAGGGGCAATAAGCATGCCACTGCACTCCAGCCTGGGTGACTGAGTGAGACTCCTACTCCAAAAGAATAAAAAATAACACAAATAAAGTATTTAACTAAAAATATAGTATTAGTAATAACGTAGGATCAGTGTGTCACTGATCCAAATCCTTCATATATAGTAATTTGCCTAATTTTAAAAATATACCTGTAAAAATGTTTCCAATTTTTATTTCCATTTTATATATAAAAAAACAGAAGCAGAAATTAAGACCACTAAAATAAACACAGTTTATAATAAAATGTTAAATAGCTCAGGCCCTTCCTAATAATTATGAGACTTTGTAAATAAAACTCATGTAGATTTGTCTACTCTATATTCCCAGCTTGTCTCACTCACTGAGTTAATATAAGAGGTTCTCTACACTTTAAAAATCAAATGACTAATAAGAAATTTTGAGATGTGCATTACTGAAGTCCTTTGAAGGAGCACTACCTCAGATTAATTGATCTTCAAGAGCATTGAAAGAAAAGTGTGCCTTAGAGTACAAAATGAAATTAGTGAAGCTTCAAATGGAGGTAAAATTGTTATATGAGGAAATTACCTAAGCTCTGACACCATGGGGATGCTAATTATATTCACACACAGTCTCAGCAGTAATAAAACCCCACATCCCCATGCTAGAAAAGGACGAAATGGAAAGGAAGTCCTTTATGCCAACTACTTTTCAAAATCTGAAGAGGTAGAAGAGGTGTGCCTTATCAATGGAAGTAAATGAACAAAACTGATGTATGGGTTTGGATTTTTTAGGCAAGGCCATTGTAAGTCTTATGATGGCCAAAGATAGGTAATTCAATATGTAAAATGGAGTTTTTCAGAACGTGGGTCACACTACTCTGGGGCTGTTTCCAATGCCCCTTAACCAGAATTGTTTATTCACTTAGAGACCATAGTTAGGGAGTCTAGGTTTATAAGTTGAGAGTCTACTAAAAACGTTGGAATTCTGAAAAATGTACATATTGGCTCTAAACTTAAAAAACTGTAATGTTGAAATTAATGTTTAACTAAATGTCTATAAAATGTTATAATATGTCTATAATTATACACAATTACGTTAAATACGGGAGAGGTACAATTTAATATGCTTTATATTATGTGTTAAGGAGCCTCCAAAAGGTAGAGCACTTTGACAGATGATGGCTTTAAAAAAACCCCAGATATCTACAGCCCCAGGCAGAGTTAATCTCTTCTGACTTCTGTGGATCTACATCCAGTTACAGTGTCTTGCTCTTTTTGGTTTGTTTGTTTGTTTTTAAAATCCTCTTTGGAGGTATATCCATTGCTAATTCTACAAGAAACAAGATTATGTTTTACTCTTGTTTTTATTTTTCAATGTATTGTACTCAGTGCACTTACCTAACTTTAGGTACTCAGTAATTGATGATTTCTAATTACAATTGTTATGCGTAGTTAATTCTGAGTGTTTACTTACTAGCTTACTTGCTCTATGCTGAAAACCAACAATTCATTGCTCCTTTAATTATTCCAAGCTTATATGCTGTGTATTATTCAGTACTCTAGGGGTAAAAGTAACAGAAACCAAACTCAAACTACCTCAGGCAAGTGAATTTTGGGTCATGTAATGGAAAAACTTAAGGATGTCCGGCTTTGAGTACAGGTGGATTGAAGGGCTTAAATCATTTCATTTCTCACTTCTGTTTTACAAAATTTGGCTTCATTCTCAGGTGCTGTCTCATCTTTAGGTGACTGCCTGCTGCCCCACTTTAACAACCAGGAATCAGTAATTCTAAAATTACAAGATAAGACACTCTGTGAGGACTTGGACTGGGATCATAGTCCTATTGTCAACCAATCACTTTCTCTGACTGGTGGGCTTCTGCTCAACCATGTTCCTGAAGCTGGAGTCAACTGTATCCACACTGTGTGCACTGTAGGTGGTTGAGAAATGATTACCCCCAAAAAAGATTATTAACACTCTGTTACCAGAAAGAAGAGGACTGGATCCTAAACAGGTAAAAGCCACAGTTGTCTACTATGAGTAGAATAGTTGTCATCACTAACCATACCTTTTTGATTAAGAATTTGTGACATAATGAATTGAATATGGCTAAAAGGGAGACCCAAACTCACCATATCTGTCTTATATTAATGTTGTAACTCATCGATAAGGATGTATGAATGAATGAATGAATACATCAATCTAAGACAACCAGGGTCTCATATTCATGTCAAGTGTCAATATTTGCAACTTACATTTTAGCAATTCACATAGCTATGTGTGAAACAACTACCCTGAAAACTGTTTGAAAAAAAGCCATGGTATAACTAAATAAACATAAGTAAATGCATACAGTAATTGATAGAAAAACTTAATACAATTATGAATAAGGATGGGTAGGGATAGAATGGCCCATAATTTCATATTTGAGGAACTGAGAACTACTAGTAAAAATATTATAGGTTTAATGTTAAATAATTGCATTAGCTCCACATCTACATAGTAAGAGTTTATTAATGAACTTGTTGAATAGATGAACTTTTGAATGAATGAATTCTACAAAAAACTTTTTTTTACCATCTAAGCATTTAAATATGTTTCATAGGAGTAAGCATAGGATAATTTATTAATTTTTGTTAATATAAATTTTTCTTAATAATAAAATATACCCTTATATGTCATATTTAACTTATAAATTATTGTTGATACTAAATGACCTTTACTGAGACTTACATTCTAACCTCTCTGCACTTCATTTAATTCTTACAAAATACCAGGAGGTAAGTTCTTACTTTGCCTCCATTTTATAATATTCTGAAAGTATCAAAGATTTTGTAATTAAGAAAAGCTTCTCTTCAGAAAAGGAGAAATGGAGAGTAGTTAAAATCCGTCAGAGTGAAGATTTTCTTTAATTGGAATCCTAATGAGCAGGTGATAACCACTGTTTTCTTTTATTTGTCTTAGCATAGTTCTCTCATAACAGAACTGCATGAAGACATGTTTTGTTCCTATTTCATGAGAAGATGAATTTGGTTTCACCTTCGAATAAATGATTATGAGCTGTGAGTGGAAGTCTTCCTTTGGAGGGTGTGGTATATGGTGGAGTGGAGCAAAGTCACTGCTCTATAAGATTTTTTAAAAATAAAATGTCTCTTTCAGGCAAGAAATCCTAACAGCCATTTTCTACCAATGTTTGTTTTTTAAAATATTTCTCTTAATGAGAGTTCAGAATTAAGGAATTTGCTGTTAGAGCCAATGATGTATTAATAAGAAGCAATGAGGACTTTGAATATTTGATGGGTTAAAATAATGTATTTTTATCTAGAATTTGGCATGTTTAAGAGATGATTTTGGATAGTGCATAGATGTGTGTGGTAAATTTAAAGAAAATAGATAAAATAACAAAGAATGTTGTTACTTGGATTTGACAAAAATTATGTAGGTGGTATGTGAACATCTGAGAAACTTTGACTAGACAATTCAGTAAGGAACTACCTGTTAAAGTTCTGTGAGAGAAATTATCATAGTTTCAACTGATGTGAAGGCTTTTTAACTCTTAAGTATGTATGATCATTAGAAGTCACTTGTATGGGTGATCAATAGCCATGATATGTGAGGTGAACTTGAATATCATTACACCAAGGTTATCCTCCTGCCATGAGTACCAAAATCTAATTCAGTAATCCAGTGAACATATTGAATGTGGAATATATGTGGAAATGTTCTACTGGGAGCAAAAAGGTTATTTATACAATGTTCCGCCCCTCAAGGAATTTAATTATAGCAGGGTAAGGATGTGGCAAAAAATGATTACTCTAAGTAACAGAATATTAATGTGGTAAGAAAGGTATCATTAAAAAGAGCATCATCCAAAGAGACTGCAGATAAAAGAGATGGGAGTTGGTTGGGAGTAAATGGGAAACTTTTCACTGAAAACATGGTATTTGAAATAGACCTTGAAGTATGGGCAAACTATTATTGCAGTTATTATTGGGTGATGGGTATGTTTGAAATAAGTTCTTGCATACATCTAGCATGTCTAAAGTAAAGAGATAAACAGCTACAAATTTAGCCAAGTTGTGAAAATCTTTGGTATAAGGACGAGAATTTCTGATTATGTAGAGAGATGCAGGGTTCCCTGGGACCCAGTCCTCCTTCCACCATTTATTAGTTATTTATAGTTTCTACATCATTTTGATCAAGAATCAGCAGGCATTTTATAAGTAGTAGTTTAGGCTTTGCAGCATATTCCACACTGCAGTAGGAGTATGAAAGTAGTTATAGATAAACTTAAACAATAAAAGTAGTTATGATTTAAGAAGCAATAGAGAAGGAAAAAAAGCACTACTAGGAAAGTGTAATAAGATTTTTTTTTTTTTACTTGTTGACTCATATGTATTTATTTTTAGACATTAATGGAATACACCAATGAAACTATAACATTTGATTAAAATAATTCACTAAAAATATTGGGATGATGGCAGATATTCTCTTGTGTGCTTGATTTTAAAAACATGTTTATTGAACAGTGCATTCTTGTAGAAAAGTACACATAGGTATACAGCTTGATGATTTTTCACAAAGTAATCTCACGTGTAGCCACCGCTCAATCAAGGCATAAAGCATTAAGGCATTTCAGAGTTCCCTTCTCTGTAACTAATGTCTCCCATCTCCCTGCCCCCAGCAAAGATGACCACTGTTCTGACTTCTAATGTCTTAGACAAGATTTGCCAGTTTAAACTCTGAACTATAACATAAGTCGCAAGAAGTCAAACACAAAAGGATTCATACTGAATGATTCCATTTACATAAATTGTAATAAGATTTTTACCAGGCAAAGAAAAACAAACAAGCAAACAAGCAAAACACTACTCATATAATTAAATAGGCACTAGTGATTTGAGGGGGTCTTTTATATCATCTCCCTATTCAAAGGGGCAGGAGACTATTTAGAAGGAATGGCATGACATCATAAATAATTTTAATATAAAGTTGAACTAACTGGAGGATGAAACTTTACATCTTGGATTACTTTAAAATTAGACAGAAAAGCACTTAAGAATTTACCAAAATAAACCTGAATAGGAAAATGAATGCATACTATCCCAGAATGCCCATGAGCAATGATTATAAGGTGAGTTCACAGGGAAATTCTTAAAAAACGTACACTCCATAGTTTCCTTGTAGGATCAGACTCAGATCTATCTTCTGCATGGCTTTTGCCTGAAATCCCCTCTTTTTTACTTTTCTTTCCCCTGTCTTTACTTCCTCCTGTTGCTCATCATTGCACAGTAATCCTTCTCTCATGGTCTGTTTCTGGCAATTCACCTAACACCAATGGAAAGTTTGAGACACATTCTAGAGGAAACCTTTGTTTCTGGAAAATAAGATATCATTACTGGAACTTCGCACACATGAGAATGATAACATAGTTATGTAAGAACTATAACTAGTGTTTTTTGTTGGTGGTGGGTTTTTTGTGTTATTTAACATTAGCTGTGTAAAGTTTTTGGGGGGGTTGTCAGACAAGTTACATCTTCCTGACTTTTAGTTGTCTCAAATATAAAATGAGTGTGTCAAATTAGGTAATCTCTAAGGGACCTTCTAGAATGTAAACTCTGTGATGTAAATCAGGGGTTGGTAAATATGGACCACTGGCCAAATTCAGCCCTACCTCTTGTTTTATAAATAAAATTTTATTGGAATGTAGCCCTGCTCATTAGCTGTTGCTTATACCTGCATTCATGCTACAACTGCAGAATTGAGTAACTTATGCTTTTCTACAGCTTTATGAGATATGTAGTATTAACATCCTTAATATTTTAAAAAGCAGATGAGGAGGTTTAGGCAAAGTAACTTACCCAAGTTTATAGGATGAGTAATGGCAGAGCTGAGATTCATATTCAGCCAATCTGCCTCCAGAGTTGGCGCTTTTAATCACAATGCTAAACTGCCCTGATATAAGAAGCTCATTTAAAAAAAAATAGACTTTAATAATTTCTGATGTGTAGTGACTATGTTGTACTTGTTTTTAGTAGTGGGATTAACATTAACAGGAACACTTGTAGAAACATGAGTGGATGGGTGGGGGGTTTCCGCAAGCTCAACAAAGTTAGGAAATAACACTAACAATAAAATGAATGTAGCCTGCTTATTTCTTCGCCACCATATGCAATCCTAAAATGTGTTTTCACGTTTTCTTCATTTTTCTTCATGGTGCAAATCACAGACACATTTACAAACAAATTCACAACTAAGATGCTTGCCTCGGTCCTCAGCAAGCCAGCATCCATCCTGTGTCTGTGAAACAGAACTAATCATTTTACGTGACTTCTCACTTATCATCTTCTTCCCACTTTCTCTGAGATTGCAATTCTGCTTAGGCAATGTGAGGAGTGACAATGCCAAGGATAGATAATTTTGCTTTCGACAATCCACAGTGTTACAGTGCATCAGCACACTGTCTTTAAATGTTTTGGGGGTTTTAGATCTCATTGACATTAATCCGCTCAGTATGTATTTGTGTATCCTTTTCCACTGAGTGAAGATTCATTTGGGTTGGAAAAAGCTCATATACTGATGTCAATTGAAGAAAGAAACATATCAAAGAAGATAGGATGGAGAGGCATTTTTCAATTTGTCTTTCTTAAATGATAGCATAGAGAGGAGCAGGAGTACCTGAGATAAATTCCTGTTTCTTTCCTTTTTTTTCTATTTTTATTATTTTTGGTAAATATTTTGTCACAATGTTTTACACTCACATACCACATGAACTCATCTCAAATAATTTGGTTTTGACCATTATCACTGTAATTTAACACCTTTTCAAATGCATGTAAAGTGGCTGATAAACTTCTCATTGTGCCCAGGTCAGAATTTCCTAACATTGCCATTTTTAGCAGTGTTTGGGTCTATAATAAGATTAAACCAATGTCTGTCTGTCTCTCTCTCTCTTTCTCTTTCTCATATTGCCATTATTGCCTGAGTTCTTCATTGTGTCAGCCATTGTGCTAAGTACTTAATGTGCTTTATTTCATTTAATCTTCACATTAACCTCTGTGTTTGGAATCACCATATACAATTTTTAGATGAGGAAACTAAAGTTGTATAAAGTTAAAGGACTTGCCCAAGACTATAATAATAATGTTCATATATTAATACAGTAATAATAATGATGCATCCAAGATTTTTTTTTTTTTTTTTTTATGCTGGAGTCTCACTCTGTCGCCCAGACTGGAGTGCAGTGGCCGCTCCCGGCCACCGCAGCCTCGACCTGTTGGGCTCCAGCGATCCTTCTGCCTCAGCCTTCCAAGTAGCTGGAACTACAGGCGTGCGCTACCACGCCCGGCTAATTTTTTTGATTTATTGTAGAGGTGAGGTCTCACCAAGTTGCCCAGGCGGGTCTCGAACCCACGGGCTCAGGCAATCCACTCACCTCAGCCTCCCAAAGTGCGGGATTACAGGCTGAGCCACCGAGCCCGGCTGCACCCAAGATTTTAACTCAAATTGGTCTGATTCTAGGAAGTAACCTCCCATACTGAAAAAGATCTCAAACAATAAAAGTTCATAAATCCTCAAATATTTCTGTGAATCAAGAAAGATGTAGGTTGTCAAGTGGAGACCAAGCTGTGATAATTCTAGATCAGAGGAATGAAGATAAAGAACAGACTGGTGACATCAGTCATCCAAGTAGTTAGAGGAACAAACTTTTTTTTTTTATTTTGAGTTGGAGTCTCACTCTGTCGCCCAGACTGGAGTGCAGTGGCCGCTCCCGGCCACCTCAGCCTCGACCTGCTGGGCTCCGGCGATCCTTCCGTCTCAGCCTCCCGAGTAGCTGGAACTACAGGCGTGCGCTACCACGTCCGTTGACCAGAACTTGATAGTGATCAGGGATTTGAGGACAGATGCCTAATGCTCAAAACAGCACCTGGACTAAGAACCAGTGTAGAAGGACCTTTTGACTCCACCACCTTTTATTAGCACATAAGATATAAGGGAGACTGATTCTGAAGCAGAATTTTTCTGAACTTAGAAAAGGGAATCAACACTTAGTACCTACTCTATGCTGAACATTGTTGTATATGTCATCTTATTAAATACTCTTCACACATATACTGGAAACAGAGACCAGAGATGTCGATTATCTTGCCTACAACTGCACAGATAGCAAGGAAGAAAGTGGATAGCGGTAGCATTGGGAAACTTTCTGGTACTTAAAAACCAGTGCATTATTAAATAGTGTTACTTTAAGCTTATAAAAGAAAAAGATAAGATAACTTAGAAAAATTATTTTTCTGATAATTTAGAAAAGTTCAGAAGTTCTTTTTATAACTTTAAAAAAATTTCCATTTTTAATTAAATAACACCGACTTGCTTTGATATAAATGTATATCATTCTTCACTTACATTTGACTGTCATGTATTTTTTGAATCTAGTTATATAAACCACCATATCTGCCTGAGACTGGAAAAATATTAAGAAAAATAAGTAAGGGAAATCTTTTTAGTATTTCTTAATGAGTAATATACAAAGTTAAAAATAGGCTGTTAAAAAATATAAATTGTACCTCCCTAATAGTTTATATTTAGAAGGATTCTCCATGAAGAATATATGCATTTAGAATCGAACTCGATTTGTCAGACGTTTCTCACCGAGGTTTGACCAACAAAAAAACTAAGTCTAAAATGAAGAAACAAGCCCTGGAGAGTGTTAGAATTGGTGATGAACTTCTGTAGAAATACTCTGGCATTCAATTCCCTTTGATTAAATCTAAGGGAACTTGTACAAAAAGATGCCTTTATATTTCAGCCAGACTTATTTTTCCTCATGCCACTTTTTAAGCCCGTGCTTCTTTCTTCTACTGTGGTGATTTCACTTGTGGTGTTTTCCTGCACAATCTCAGGGATGCAGCAGGTCTGTCTAAACAAATCCTTTTGCTTCCTGGCTTCTAAGCTCTCTCTACTACTTCTGGAATCTTGACTGGTTCACTCTCTCCCTCTCTCCACTCTCCGTCTACATTGGCCATGCACACCAGCAGGTCCCTGCCTCTGAGCTTTGTCTTTGTTGCCCTTCTGCCTGAAACGCTCTTCCCCCAGATCTTCTTGTGGCTAGCTGCACATGTAGGTCTCGTTTCATGTATGATCTGCTCAGAACCGCCAACATTGCTCAACACTGATTCCCCCCCAACACATTAGCATTACTCTATTACATTACAGTTTTTCAATGTCTTCTCATCTGAACTCTACTTTTTAACTTGTTTACTGTCTTCTCTCATTAAAATGTAGACTTCAAGAAATTGTGTCTGCCTTCTTCCAAACAGTATCCAAAGTATCTGACATACTAGGTCTAAAATAAAATTTACATTGAATGAGAACCTACATTTCAAATCTCTTTCTCCATGCATCTTTCTTCTCTAATTCAATGTTGCTGTTTTCTTCCTTTAATCTGCTGCAAGAGTTGCACATTTTTAAGAATGATTATGTGAGACACTTTGCATATATTATATGTTTTAATCTTTACAACAACTCAGTGAGAGAACCACTAATATGCCCATGGAAACTGACAAAGTTACTGAATTTCACAACCAGAATTCGAAGGTTAGATGACTCAAAACCTGATCATCTAGTCATGAAGCCATGTAACTGTTTGCTATCTGAATATTAAAGTGAGGCCCTTGACTATACTCAGTAGCTCGCTTTATCACACGTCTCATGCTGTCTTGTTAGTTTTTCTACTTCATTCTCTTCCTTACCTGACCAAGGGTTTAATTCTTATAAACTGTATATGATTGGGAGTTCTTTGGACACTCTGTTATGGGTTTCGTTTGTATTCCAACAGCAAGGGAGATTGTGTAGGACCCATTGGAGACATGTTGTCTATGTTTGTTGAGGTGAACTGGTTAAATAGTTGGTACAAATAAGGAAAATCTAGAAAGCTCTTGAGAGTATGTGCTGGTTCTGCACTGAATGGAGTCTACTGTCCAAACAAATCAGAGTTAGGGTTATGGCTGAAAATCCCTTAAGAGCAGTACAGTTATATGTAAAAAAAAAAAAAAAAAATTAATCAGCCTATTCAAAATTTACTCAAGGAAATTGACTTGAGGTAGAATATTTCCCTCTCAAATTAACAGGTCATATTACAAAACTCTTATCTCAAAATGAACTCTTATCCTCATGGTTACTTTCTCCTTCTGGGGAATTTTCTTGAATTTACATAGATTTTCAGTGATTTCCTGAGGTAAATGGCTTTTCAGAAGACTAGTAGGCTATTCAATGGGAGGACTACATTTTGAGTTGGTTATTTTAAAACGTCAGTTGAGGACACAAGTGAGAAAAGACAACTGTATGTAAGTTACATCAGACTGAGAATTAAGAAAGAACAATTTTTTTTTAGGAATTAAATCAGTTTATACTTTAAAACTCTTAATGTTCAGTGCTTTTATTGAGCACCTATTTATGCCAGATACATTTTAGGCACTAGATATCCAATAGTAAGTAGACATGATCCTTTTGTTTAAGAAAGACACATTTTAGTGAGGAGTCATCACTGAATAGACAAAACTGTAAGTCTATGCATAATGACAAATTGTGATACAGTGTTTTAAGAAAAGAAGGGGAAACTGAGAAAAAATTATGGTGCAAGAATTAGAGGTCAGGATATGCTACATGAATAAATTACATTTTAATTGGAATCTGAAGATGTTACCCAGGCACAGGGTGGTAGTGATGGTGATCTGGTGGAAAGGGGGGAGGAGATTAAAGAGAGGTGAATCCTCTGGGGGCAAGAGCAAGGGTGAAAGCTGCCCCCCATTCAGAGAAAGAAAGAAGACTGACTGGACTGAGGAACTCCAGCATGTTTGGAGTAGAATGAGCATGTGAGACCTCAAATAAAGAGTATTCCCCATTTGGTAGGCAAACCAAAAAAGGTGGAAGGATTGACGATGGCTGTTAAAAATACATTGTGATGAGTATATTTTGGGACAGGCCAGATTTAGCTTCTATTTTCTTTTTCAAAGTCCACATGAGTTTGCTTATTTCATCATTTAAAAAGAAGTTGTTGAATGCCTGCTATATGCAAGATACCATGACATGTTTTGATGGCATCTAGAAATGACTAAAGCAAATCTTAAGGTTTACAAACTGAACCACATAATACATTATTTTTATAATATTAAAAATACTTTGTACTTAATATTCTTGGGTCATATTAGGAAGCATGAATAGCCTACAAATTATTTTTGGAACGTGTGATTTGGATCAAGTGCCATGTTTTTTTGTTGTTGTTTGGTTTTTTTGAGTTGGAGTCTCACTCTGTCGCCCAGACTGGAGTGCAGTGGCCGCTCCCGGCCACTGCAGCCTCGACCTGCTGAGCTCTGGCGATCCTTCCACCTCAGCCTTCCAAGTAGCCAGAACTACAGGCGTGCACTACCACGCCCAGCTAATTTTTTGATTTATTGTAGAGATGAGGTCTCGCCAAGTTGCCCAGGCGGGTCTCGAACCCGCGGACTCAGGCAATCCACTCACCTCAGTCTCCCAAAGCGCGGGATTACAGGCTGAGCCACTGAGCCC